>JABUQX010065650.1:10000-15000 GCA_015478945.1 Trachelipus rathkii | reverse complement strand
ATATATATATAATATATATATATAATATATTATATATATATATATATTATATATATATATATATATATATATTAATATATATATCAACTTTTTAAAATAGTTATTGAGTTAATTTTTCATTTACAGTAGAGTATAATTTGTATCATTCTTTATGTATATTAAAACCCTTAAAAAAATTTTTAAATGTTTTTTTACCTGGTATTTTTACATTTTTTTTTTCATTTTTTTTTTTCTTTTTTATCCTTTTTAAAATACTATTTCATTTGTCTTAAATTTGTCTTTTACTATTTTATTGATATAATAATAACTATCATTTACACAACTTAAAAAAAAAATTTTGGGGGAGCATTTTTAGAATGGCTGCTAATTTCTTAAATCAAGCACAAATACCACAAGTCAAATATTGCAGAGGAAGGAAACATCTAAATGGTACAGTAGTATAATGTGTGAAAATTTTAGATTTTTAGCACTTACCCCATCAGAGATATTAAAGTTCAAAGTTACCGATTTTCGAAAAAATTGATCTTTGGACACCCTGTAAATTTTTTTTTTTTAAAATATTTTACCAAACTTCAAATAAAATTTAAGTTAAAACTCATACTTTAGTATGTATCACTCCACACAATAATTTATATATCGTTCAAATTATATTCCTTCTATTTAATATACACCACGAAAATGCGAAATTTCTTCGATTTTTAACACAATTTTTCGGAATTTCATTTTCATGGTGAAATATTATTTTCCCAAAAAAAAAAAACAGGAAAGACCAAATGCTTACCTTAAAGTTATACCCTTAACAAATCATCTTCTATGCAAATTTAGGATTATAAGAATTACCAATTATGGAGATATGAACTTAAAATTTGTTACCTCTATTAAGTGATAAATTCTGCTCCACCTGGTCAAACATTTTGGCTCACCCTGTTACAACCAGAGTAAATCTACAAAAACAAATGGTGGTTTTGAACTTTCCAGGATAACATTAACGCCATGCAAAATATAAAAGTTTATCAAAAAATTATCGAGCGGCCAATTTCCCGGTACGGAAAAAAATGGATAGACCCATTAATATAATATATATATTAGATACTCTAATTAATAATAGCTGACAAACTGATCTAAAAAACTAGGATAGCTAGCAAAAAACTGAAAACATTTATTTGAACCTTCAGCCGAACCCAAAAAAAAAAATCATAATTATTTAACACCTTAAATATATATATATATATATATATATATATATATATATATATATATATATATATATATATATATATATTATATATATATATATTATATATATATATAATCCACCTATATCAAATCTTAACAGTCTTGCATGTCGAGGAAAGAGAGCTGTTTGAAACATCGACCAGATCATCTTATTTGCTAAAATCAATGATTTTTGTTGGTACGAAATCGCCAATAGCGGAAGGGAGCTTGACCCCTTCTTCCTTACTTTGAAGGTTTCCAGAGCAAAATTAAGAAATAAAACTTTCATTCACCCTACATTAGTTAATCATAACAAATTTTAAAATACAACTCAATTTTTAAACAATGTTTTGGGCTCAACATTTCAATATTAACATGCACATTGCACATCATCATCAGCATTCATATAAAATGTATTATTTTTTTCTGTAAATAAATAATTTTTATTTGTCTTTAATATATGTATTTTATATGTACAGAAGAACATTAAAGGACAACTTTAGGCAACTCCCTCAAATTTGGAAATGTCCAATTTTATATGAGAACAAATCTCGTTAAAGTGCCAGTATAAAATTCAAAAAAGCCCAAAACTAGCAAACTTACTAAAAACTACTATAGGAATTTGATATTCTTTTTCTTGTTAAGTTGATATATTTGTCTTATTTTAAAGAGCTAATAAAGTTAGTCTTTTTTCAGGGCTGCAATATAGGAGCCCAATTTTATATAACTATTGGATATATTGAAAAAAAATATCGTACATAAAATTTGCTGTTGCAAAAAGCATTCTTTTCTTATTTTCTTTGTTAATTACCATTTTTTTATGTATTAAATTATTTTAAAAAAAATTTCTTTTCACTTTTATTTGACAAAATTTTATATTTCAATCAACATCCTATGCCTGGCATTTTCAATTTGGAGGGGCTCCAGCCCCGGAGCCCATAAAGATGAGCCGCCACTGTACCTAACCACACTTTATCCTAACCTAGATTTAAAAGCCGTAGAGTACCACCTATCTAGACAGATCCTCGTTGCCCAAAACCTAGACATAACCTAGATGGTTGTCATTGCCATGTTTATTTTGCTGTACTGGATGATTTATTTTATTTTTTTTTTTCCCCAACTGAATGGATGAGGTTTCAGTTGAAATGTTTTCAGTCTCCAGTTGAAATATCAAACTTATTTTTATTTCCAATTTAATACTAATAGAAATGAAAATTATATTACCAAAAATTAAGCTTGGATGATTTTTTATATTATTCATCAAAACTATATTCATCACAAAAATAATTAAAACTTTACATGTATATATTAGAAATCGTTAAAATTTAATCTCCCTCAATAATACATTAATTGAAGAAAGCTAATTGTAGGTAAGCTAACAAAATCAACTGGAACCCTGGAAGGGATATGGGTTTTTTTTTTCCATTATTTTCTTTAAAAATAACGTTTACATTAACAAACTAGAAAAAATGAAAATATAACAATTTGAAAAGGTTATGTAATGATAGAATTAACTACACAAAAAAATGAAAACAAAAATATGACACACAAATTCTCTAATGATTACAAGCATAATTTTTATTATTTTTGCTTCAGCTTATGTGTTTTTGCTTGATTTGCATAGTAGTCAAACACGGTTCTTTTATTTTTCTCAATCTTTTGCTCATTTCTTATTTCGTGCAAAGCAGTGGTACTTTCATCAACTTTTTTGCAAGCTGCTTCAAGCATTGTCTGCCCTATCTGTAAGCCCTTTCATGTCATTAATCTATAATGCATTCTTAATCCTTGCATTGGCTTCTTCAACCAAGGAATTGAAGTTATTGACGTTTGTTGTGTAGCTTTAGCTTCTTTTTCCTGAAGGGATTTTACTTTGAAGATAGCTTCTTTCGTTTCTCATGATTTCCTTTTAAAATCTTTCTTTTTCATTTCAAACAGCTCTTGTTCTTTCCTTTGTCTTCTTTTTATTTTTTCAGTTTGGTTTTTATCCGTTTCCATTCTTCCAATCTTTCTTAATAAGATTTATGAGCATTGACTCCCTTCTTAATGAAGTCCTTCGATATGGGCACCTTATGGACTTCATGACCAATTTCTTTTAAGTCATCTTTGATGGACTGTAAAGAACTTAACCAATCAATAAGAAAGGCAGAAATTAATTTAGCTAGGAATAGTAATAAGGACTTGAAGAAGGTATATGGATGGATTGGGTATCATATAGTATATTTAGACAAAGCCAAATTGGCGGGTTTTTAGTTACAGCAGTTATTAATGTTAGACTGCATGTGACCATAAGGTATGTGGAGGGTTTGGGTAACATATACTGTATCATTTTTTATGACTAAGCCAAATTGGTGGATTTTAGTTACAGGAATTTGACAAGCCCTAGGGTGCTTTGTGGATTTACATGAGAGCATATTTGGTTAGTGGCTTAACTGGGATAGTCTCGATAGGTCCATGTGGCTTCTTACTGTCTCTATATTTCTAATGTTCTAAAAAAATAAAAAAAATAAAAAAAATTTTAACTTTTATAAATTTAAAAGTAAGAATAAGACAATTGGTCCAATGTATATGAGTGTGTATTTATATATGTATTTGTGTGTGTGTATATATATATATATAAATATATATATATATAGTTTTTTTTAGTATTTTATATTTATTTATACTAAAAGCCCCCGGTAGCTCAGTGGTAGAGCACTCACCAAACAAAGCGAGGGTCCCAGGTTCGCAACTGGTCAGGTGGGAGAATGCGAGATATTCTCTCCTTAGGCTTGGCTTCGTCCTAATCAGACGTTAACTGAGTACACCCCTTCCTAGATTAGGGCTTGGCCTGTGAGTGGTGATGATATTCTGTAAAAAAAAAAAAATTTACATTTGATGAAAATTTAGTGAGTTCTGATAAGGTGTTGGTCAATATTTTCAATGATTATTTTGCTTCAACGTTTACTGAGGAAAGATTAGATAATAGTTTGGAGACTTAATAGTTCTGGTATGCCTGTAACAAATACTTACAATTTGAATTTGAGATAAAAATATTAAATGTTTCCTGGACTATATTGATCCAAGTAAAGCTGCAGGTCCTGATGGTATATATAGTAGAATTCTGAAGGAGGGTAGTACCAGCATTGCAAAGCCACTGTATTTTATTTTTAAGCAATCTTTAACACTTGGCGAGGTGCTAGACTGGGAAACAGCATAGGCCCTATGTTGTACCTATTTGGAAAAGTTACTGAAAGGTCATATAGAGAAATATTTAGAAGATAAGATATTGTATGACTCCCAGCATGGTTTTAGGAAGGGAAGGCCTTATCAGACAAACCTTTTAGAATCTATGGAATACATTACTGACTGCATTGGCTGAGGAGATCCAGTTGATATTCTATATTTAAACTTCAGCAAAGCTTTTGATAAGGATCCTCACATAATACTGATGAAAAAGTTATTGGAATGTGGTATAGTTGGAGTGGTACATGGTTGGATTAAAGTGGTTGTGGAATAGAAAATAGTATGTATAACTAAATGGCAATGTCATCATGGGAAAAACCGAAGAGTGGTGTCTCAAAGGGTTCAGTGCTGGGGCCACTATTGTTCCTCATATATATAAATGATTTAGACCAGAGATTTAAATGTAATGTTTCTGAGTTTGCAGATGATACCAAAGTGGTTACCTCAGTAAGGAATAATGATGGGTGTATAAATATTCAAAATGATCTTGATAAACTTCTTGGGTGAGCAGATAAGTGGCAAATGAATTTTAAAAATAATAGGCTATGTGTAGTGTAAGTTTT
>JABUQX010065650.1:0-2500 GCA_015478945.1 Trachelipus rathkii | reverse complement strand
GCGCAGCATGGCATGACAACGAGTTATGGTGTGAGTGATTCGTGTGATTCAGCATGTTTTGGAGACGCGGTTCTACCGTCTACACTCCACTATCAAACTTCCTCCTCCTTGCTGCTGCGCTTGCTGACTTACATATTCTTTGCTCCACGAGCCGCATGGAGGTTTCAAGGTCCTGTGGCTTCTCAACTTTTTCTGTGAAACACAGCACCATTGCTCACCCTCTCACCATCTCCACCTCCAACACTCCAAATCATCGGCAGTCTATACCATGATGTCCCGGGTCGAGATCGTCTGTCGTAGAACTCTCTTTTTAAACCTCTTATGACTGGTGTCCAAAATACGCTGATAAACAGTATCGTTTCCTTGACAGCACAGCTACCCTTGCCTTACTCCAGTTTTTACTCAAACCATTCCTCGTTTTTATATCTTGTTCTTACCTTACTTATGCTATATTCACGTATGTACTTCTTACTGCCTTTATCTGTCTGCCTCCAACTTCATAATCCCTCTCCGGAAATCCACTCTCCACAGCTTCTCTCTTGGTACAGAATCAAATGCTTTCTTCAAAGTCTATGAAGGCGAATAATATGCCTTCTTATTGTTATCCCATGTACTTTTCCTTGTATCTATGTAGTGTAATGAAAAAACAGGTTTAAATTCTGTAGTACTTCGACCACCTCTTGTACCCATACGTGCGTCTTCACCCAATCTGTTTGCGTGTCTTATTTTGATCTTAATTTTCTTTTAATATTCTGTCAGTAGTTGATAGAAGCGTGCATGCAGCGTGAAGTCGCATTTGAGGATTCGCGTTCTAAGATATTTTTACATTCCTCGGCGTCCCCGCTTACCTTTATAAAATGGGAAACTATTATATAACCTTCCCAAACCTTCCGGCACTTTACTCTCTTTGATACTCATAACCTGTTCAGAAATTTCTCGTATGCATCAAGGCTTTCAAGCCCCGCTCCTCCCTCCTCTCAGCAGAGCTCGAGAGTAGTTGGTATCCCATCCTCAGCGCTGATATGTTGTCCGCTCTTCGTTTTCCTTAACGCCTCCTCAAAATTCCTCCTCCGTTATTACCTCCTCCTCTGCGCCCGCCAGCGGCTCGTCCTCGCAGGCCGTTACCTTGACGACATAAACTACCCGAATGCACTTTCAATTCAACAACTAATCAAAGTACTCTATCCACCTTTTGTTTTTTTTCTCCGGGCTTACCAATGTTTCTCCATTTTTGTCCGTCTTTGATATTACATACTCTACTCTTCGCTCCTCTGTACGTTCTGCAATCTAAAAATTCCTCTTCTTGCTTCCTCATAAATCCCCATCAGTTTACCTTTGCTAGCGTTTCAGCCACCTTTCCTCCTTTGCCCTCCTCTCATTCTTGCTTCCACGTACACGGCTCTAGATTTTATATAGTGTTATATATAATATATATTATATAATATATATATATATAATATATATATATATATATATATATATATATATATATATACAATCAGTATATATGGACGTAATATATATAGGGTATATAGAGAGTATATATATATAGGGTGAGCGTAATATATACATACAGAAATCGAAATTCAAAATTACAATTATTCCCATAAAACTCCCATGAAAGATGACAAATATGATTGTATGGAGTGATATGTGCATTTAATCAAATGCTAGGAAGTAAGTCGGAGGTGGTGCGCGTGGCAGAGAGCGGCGTTCGATTTTCTCGAAAATTGGTGGAAGGTTTGTGGTGGATGCGTATGTGATATGCGTGGTGCGGGATGCGGATGTTGCGTTATGTGAGGATTGCGGATGCTGGGATGCGGGAGCGGATGTCAATTTAGGTGCGGATGTTCCGCAAATGCGGGTGTGGCTGTGGGTGCGGGTGGGGGATGCTGATGGTGTCGATGTGTCCATGCGGTCAGTGAAATATAATATATAATATATATATATAGTAGGTGTGTTAGTTTATATATATATAGTGAGTTGGTTATATAATGTTATATACACATATATATATATATATTTATACTATAGTAAGATGATAATAGAGGATAGATATGGTATAGTGAGTTTAGTAGTTATGAGGACAGATAGGTATATAATAAGTGTGGATATATATATATATATAACAAATACAAACTATAAACCCCACAAATATACTAAATAAGACAAAAACATAACACCCGCCCACACAACAAAGGCAACCCCCCTAACCAACCGCACCACCAAATACATGACTAACCACACACACCACTACAACAACCTCATATATATATATATATATATATAAAATATATATTATATATATATAGTGTATATTAATATATATATATATTAATATATATATATATATATATATATAGTATTATATAATAATATTATATATATATATATATATATAATATATATAGTATAAATATATATATAATATTTTTTTTCATGATACCATCCACTCTACGGGCAATGCCCTTTTCAAAAGGAGGGGGGCAAAAAAATAAAT
>JABUQX010065649.1:0-27500 GCA_015478945.1 Trachelipus rathkii | reverse complement strand
TATATATATATATATATATATATATATATATAGTATTAAAATATATCATAACCTTATTATATTATTAAGATAAATATTTTATACAAGAACAAAGTATATGTACTTTAATGTATTCATTTGAATTCTATAAAGATGTAATGAAAAACAAGGAGTTATATCATTAATGAACAAATTAAAATAATCTTAAAAGAAAGTATTTTGAAACCGTGATACAAGTCAAGACTTGAGAGCGGCGAAGTTAATAAGTAGTATGATGATATTATATAGTTGTTAATCCGACGCCCCTCTTAACAAATTATCAACTTATTAATTGGAAGGTTAATCCATTATAAAAGAAACTTAAGATAATCATCACACTATAAGTATCTTCTGTTGAATAACTTAATCAAAATTAAATTGGAGAACTATTTTATGTGATTCTGTAGATCATAATAAAACCACAGGAGTAAGAGAGAGAGATTGAAGAGATGAAGAGTAAGAGAGTGATAGAGTAAGAAGAAGAAGAAGAGAGAGAAGAGAGAGAAAAGAGAGAGAGAGAGCAAGAGAAGAAGAGAAGACGCAAGAGAAACACTCTTCCACATTCTATTTTTGAACCTTCCATTAAAATCAATTTATTTTAAACGATATATTAGTGATTTGAAGGTTAGAGAAATTTATAAAGTTACATTATTTAAGTCACCAGGCACTACAGCGTCACAACCAGCTAGAGGAATGTATAGATAATTTAATTAATGTATACAAATTAAATTACACATTTTTTAAGTTATCATTGGCGCCAAGTTTAAATAAGCTATTAATAAATACATAATTTTTTAAGCAAACTCTAATAGAGTCCGGGTCCAATTATATTTGGTATATACTTATATTATAAGTCTACTATATTGCCAAGGCTAATTTGAGGTAGTCAATTATGTAAATTTAAAAATATCTCTCAGACGCTCCTAGGTTGAAATAATTATAAGCTGATCGACAATAATTACCTGGGGCACCGAATAACAACGTTATTTATAATATAGCTAGACATTAAGAAATAGAATACAGTTATTCTTAAATAAAATTAATTTTAATCATTTTATTATAATATAACTAAAATAAAATAATAATACATAAAATAAAAATTTAAAAAATAAATCTCTTTAGCTATATAAGGGGTAAAATATAAATGGGTGTTTTTAGCTTCTGTCTTATTCGCATTTTTTAAGGCTGATGAACTATCACAAGTTACCACTCGGGTAATAATCTTTACAGGTATAACAAAGCATATAAATCAAGTGAAAAATGTTACATTACTCTGTGGGTTCATTTAATGATAGATCTGTATAAACAACAATAGACTTGGCTTAATAAGTAAAATTAACCGTCTGACAGTTTTCTAAATCTTGGCTGAGTTACCATTGTACAGATCCTTTTCCCGAATGAGTAAAATACATTATAACACAAATTGTTTCTGACAGAATATTTATTGAATAATAGCTTAAAGTTCCAAATAAAATACTTTCTAGTTATAAGGTGAGCCAGTATACTGACTTTTAACTGACATGATTAGATAAAGTATATAATAAAGCATTCTATGTATAATTATGGTGATTAATAATATCTCTGTCTCATAAGTAATAATTTACATAAAAATCGATAATAATTTGATGTGTCAAAAAAATTATCTCTTCTCTCTCTCTCTCTCTCGCATTCGTAAATTTTCAATCTCTATTTCAATATATATATTATATATATTAATATTAAATACTTGTTTTTATATGTTTTAAAGTTTGAAGCTCTCTTATAGATAGAACAATATTTATATTCATTTTCTTTACTAAATTACCCTATTAAATTTTTTATAATATGAACATTTAAAATAGCACATATTATATATATTATATATATATATTATATATATACCGGGGTATATATAAATATATATATATATATATACCTAGTATTCATAAGGTATAATATTATATATATATATTATTACTAGAAAATTCCTTATACTAGTTAATTACATTGAAGAATATTAACATCTGAACTAATGAGTAAAATCCTCTCTGTCTGATAAATTTGACTTCCTAGGGTATTAAATATATATATATATATATTAATAACTTATTAAATATATACCACATAGGGGTTATATATTGATATATATATATATACCCGGTATATATATAAGTATATCAATATATAATAATATATAATACCTTATATATAATATATATATATTATAGGAGAGGTAATATATATATAATAATATAATATAATGTATATATATATATAATTTATAATATATATATTAATATTAATATAATATAATAGGGGAGTATATTTATTTTAAAAAAAAATGTTTTAACTATGAACATAATAAGCTCTGTCCTGCGGCTAGACTAAATATAAACATATATTATAAGTACTTTGGCCGGAGCGAGTAGATATTATCCCCTCTATATGACGACGTATTAAAGTAGTCTTTCGTCTGCAGGAAGGAAATCGCGGCGCTATTTTTCTATACAATTCTTCAGATGTGAACCTGGTAGGCAGATCACGATATAATAAGAGGCAATAAGGGCAATTACAATGAGACGTCAAAAGTATATTAAAGAAGTCTCCAATCCTCGTGAGACGCCGGTTATCTGAGTATTGATCAAATTCTAATCAAAGATTTTCGAGGGATAAAAGCAAATTACATTATAATTAAAAACTTTCCTAAAACAAAACTTTTTTTTACATCTAGAACACATAATATCAATGTCTTTTTGTTACACAAAAATACAGATAACTTTTTGATTATTATTATTGACATATATAATGTATATGTGACTTAATAATTAAATAATTATCATTATGGGCTTGAGGAGAATTGCAATATTCTTAATAATTGATATATATATAAAATTATAAGTATATATATAATATAATATAATAATAACAAAGTATTAATATATATTATTAATATATATATATTATATAATATACCAGGATAATATATATATTATATATTAATATTATATATTAATATATAATTATATATATATTATATATATTATATATATATATTATAAATATTAATAATTAATTATTATATAATTAATAATATATATATTATAACCAAGTATATATATAATAAATATATTAATATAATAATTATATATATTATCATATATTAAATATTTATATATATATTCTTATATATATGTATCATATATTATATTATATTTTTGACTAAGAATGACTAAGAATGCTTTCAAGCCTTTGAATTATTTAAATTGCTTACTTTCTGGAAGTGTAAATATAGCAGAAAATGTTCAGGGAAATTTTTTCACATACTCAAACTCTCAATATTAACATGTAAATATCCTTGACTTCAAATATTCAGTATGCTTTTATGATAAATATTCGTTTGGTCAGAAAAGTTATATAAACAATAAAAGGTTGAAGCTTTTCTTCTCACGTTTACCAACAGAAAAGCTTAAAAAGTTATTTATTTCTTGCCGCTGCAGTATGAAGTCTTGAAGGAGTTCTTCTTTCTTTATACTTTGGTAGGCCTTCGTCAGTATCTAAAAAAATCTATTCTTAAAAAAAACTAAAGAAGAAGGAGGTATACCAAGATTGATCCAACTCAGGTTCTCATTCTCCAATCCACATACAGATAATACACGGGTAATACAATACAAACGTTATACATATACAGTTCTCTTTGAAATTGATCAATAGGTTAGACCACCTACAATGCCTTCGATGGTAAGATCAATGTGTTCTTGTCCCTCTTAAGCAGCAAGTGGTTCCTTTAGGCCGTACAAGATGTTTCATTGTGGAAAATGCATTTATTCCAATCTCAATGTAAAAGGGATAAAAACTTCAAGAAAATAAATCATTAAAATACTCCTTCTCTCTCTCTCTCTCTCTCTCTCTCTCTCTCTCCTCTCTCTACTCTCTCTTCTCTTTCTCTCTCTCTCACTCTCGTCTCGTCTCTCTCTCGTTATCTTCTCCTCCCTATCTCTCTCTCCTTTTTCTTTTTTTTTTTTTTTTTTTTTCCCCCCAGATCTTTGTTTTTACTATTTATATATATTAATATAATATATATAATAGTATATTATATAGTTATATTATATATATTATTATAAAATATAATAGTATATTAATAATATATATACCGGGAAATTATATATATATATTTTATATATATATATAATATTATATATATAATATAATATATATCATTATATATATTATAATTATATATATATATATATAATATTAATATATATAACCACACCTTTTTAACCGTGCTTATCCCTATGCAGGGGTGGGTTCAACACGGGGGGGACCACAGGAAAAATGGGAACTTAAGACCGGGGCTATCCCCAACACCGCCACCAACGTGTCGCAAATCTGGTTTAATCTTTGCCCCCAGGTAGATAAACCCCTACGCCGAGGATTTGAACCAGCGTCCTCTCGTATGAGGGTCGGCGACTCAACCTCTTGCGCCACGAGGCGTTATAATATTATATATATATATTTATATAAACTATTTATATATATAAGTATATATATAATATATTATATATATATCACTATATATATATTATATATATATATATATATTATATATATTATATATATATATAGTATATATTCTTCATATATATATATATTAAGCTAGTGAAGTAATGCAACAATTAAACTAATAAACAAAATACCCAACGGAAAAGATTGTGTAAGCGGTTTCGGTGTTTCCTGTTGAATATCCCTCTACCATAGGACCTTTATATAAATAAAAACACCAAAAACAAAAGTAAAAGTAATAAAACAAGAAACCCACACCATCAATAAACAAAATGGTGAAAAAAGAAACAAAGTTAAGAACTGAAAGAAAACTGTAATGTTGAAATGTAACTGGAACAAACAAAATACTTTGAACAGTTCAGTTTGTTTTCACTCTTTTTCTTTTTTATCGTTTGTTTTCTGAGCTAGTTTTTTTTTTTTCAATTACATTTGTTTATAGTGTTTTATTTTTACTGAAGGGTCTGAGGAGGGCTTCCTCAAAAAACCAAGAGCTTACCCTAATAATTTATTTTCAGTTTGGTATTTTTTTTATTAGTTTAATTATTGCATACTTCATATATATATAGAATATATAATATAATATATATATATTAATAATAATATCTATATAAATATATATATTTAATATATATAATATATATATATATAATATTATATATATATATATATATATATTATATATATATATATATAGATATTATTTTGTAACATGATATAACTGTCAATGAGGTACTTTATAAGATCTAATTAAGTCATCTTGAAGAATAATACTCTGAATTATCACAGGTTATAAACGTCACTTGTAGTTGTTATAAAATATAAACTGACAAATGAATTGGAATATTATTGTTATTGTTTATCAGCAATATAAATAAAAAGAAAGGCTCTCACAAATGGATGAGAATCCATTCATTTTCATTGTAAATTTACATAAAGTTGAAATATCAAAAAAGTACTAAACAGCACGATCATTATAATGTGTTAACTTTAATATACTCTTAAACATATTTTCGTCAGTAAGAGATTTAAAAATCGCGTAGTCATACAAATGTTGATATATAACAATATTTTGCTTATCATCTACCTACAATGTCAATAAAATATGTTGAAACTATGAAAACTTTAATATCTAAAGCATTTGGGAAAATTCCTTAAAGTTATTTAATATTTTCATAAAATAAAGTAATTTATAATATCATATCTTTGAAATATCTTGAGTAATAACAATGGCATTAAAAATATTTTATATCAGGACATGTACTTACTGTACTTTAATATCTAAAACATTCCTTAAAATTTGCTAATATTTTTTCTAAAATAAAGTATTTTAGATTATCAGATCATTTAAAGATCTTTAGTAATAACAATGTCATTAAAAAATTGTTTAATTACTTATAGTTTCATTATAATAGGTTTATACATTTAAAATTCACATTTATCAATTGTATGGCTAGAAAGTATTTGTGGTGGGAGTGGTTCGATTGTGTTATTGTCAACACTAACAGAAGTTGAGGAACCTGAATAATTTTCAGGACATGTACGTGTTGATCTCTTGTTTCTATGACCATCCCAATCAATTGAGTTCTTCAAAACAATTCCGACTGCTTTCTGGAAGTCTTTATTGGTAGTCGACTTAAATTGGTCGTTTTGGTATACAGCACCTAAAAAAGATAAATATTTAATCCAGACTATGAAAATTTTAAGAAGAGAAATGTATTGAAATACTAATTATAGTTTAAAATTGTATGAAAAATTTGATGAAATCAAGTGGACGTAACAAACAAGGGCAAATGCACTAATGGCTTTGTCATACTGTGGACGTAAATGAGGATAAGCTGGGTCAGACACTCATCTGGACAATGAAGAAATTTCTATCAGGTATATGAATATAATTAAAATAAGGAATAGTAAATGTTTATTGCGATTTCTTAGTTTTGCTTGTTGGTAAATTAAAATTTTTAAATTATTATTATCCTTCTTTAACTTTCCTATTCTCCCTTCTGCTGCCATACAATAACACCGGTAGTATCATACTCTCATGTAAAATCCTAACACAATAAAGACTTAGTCCCTTTACATTCACCAAAGATTTAATCGCTCCAGACACTTTGTGGACATGTCGTGTGGAGAAGGGAATAAATGAGAGTATATTAAGATGGTTTGGGCATGTGAAAAAGATAGATGAAAGCCGTATGGTAAAGCGGATGTATAAAGGTGAATGTATCGGAAAGCATCTGACTGGTAGAGTGAAGAGAAGATGGATTGGCTCAGTGAAGGAAGGTTTGGTGGAGAAAAATGTGAGCCTGGTCCAGCAAGGAGATTGGCGCGTGATAGGAGTGAATGGAAGGGGTGTGTGAGGGGGCGTGGTTGTGGGCCGCAGGGTTCAGTGAATGAACCACACATGTGACGATTTATTACAATATGGGTCCGTCACGCTGTTATGAAGCTCAAAGGGGATAGTTTTGGTTGTGGCGGACTCACACTTATCGGATGATGAAATTGGTAGATGTGGTAAGGCTTTTTCTTTCGACGTTATTATCATATTCTTTTACTAGCCTTTTCTCCGTGCAGTAACGTTATTATCATATTCTTCTACTAGCGTTTTTTCCGTGCAGTAACGTATCCTAACCCCTTAACTAAAGGAGTACAGGAAGATGAAGGAAGTAATTAAGTAAGTAAGCAAGTTTAGTAATAATAACTAGCTATAAGATATTTCCCTTTTCTATGAATTCAAACTACAGGGTTCACACTTTCTGGAAAGTCAGGGACAGGGAAGAGGGATTTTTATTTACCTATTAGCAACAGTATATTATAAAAAAATACCTACATTCAATGGCTTTATAAGCAGCCGAATTTTTAAACTGCAATTTGTTTTTCATTCTCTTGGAGCCTAAGCCCGTCAGTGAAAACTTCATTGCTAGATCTCTTGTCATTAAAAGTTTTGTCATATTTGAAATTGTTCTAGTCAACGAAAAATCCATCCCTTTAAGCAAAATATGATAGCCTGAATAAAAATAAAATTATATATATATATTTATAGAGTATAAATATAATATATATATATATATTATATATATAATATTAATAATATATATATATAATATAGATATATATAATATATAATTATATATATATATATATATATATATATTATATATAATAATATTATAATATATATATATATATATATATATACATACAAATCATATATATAGTATATATTTATATATATAATATATATAATAATAATATATATATATATATATCTATTATAATAATATAATAGTATATTATAGTAATATATATATATATATAAGATATATATATATATAATAAATCACAAGCTGAAGGGTCCCGAACAAAATCTCCAACTATTTACTTATATAGCATCTGGGACCAACTTGCAAAGT
Source organism: Trachelipus rathkii (assembly GCA_015478945.1). Lineage (NCBI taxonomy): Eukaryota > Metazoa > Arthropoda > Malacostraca > Isopoda > Trachelipodidae > Trachelipus > Trachelipus rathkii. The sequence goes on along the minus strand of JABUQX010065649.1, from coordinate 19,530 downwards.
GAAGCCTCACCATTATACATTGGATGCTGAAAAACATACTTCCCTGCCATCTGGAACAAGCACACATCAATCCCTATCGCTCAAACCCATCAAACCACCTAAGGAATCCAGCCTCCTATGACCTATCACCTATATACTTCTTCTCCACTTTGTCGATAAGTTTTTGAAAACTTCTCCTTACTTTTTTCCAGGCAATTAACGTACTTAATCCTTAACTAATGGGACGACAGGAAGATTGAAAAAGAAAGAAAAAAGAATTATTTAATATATATATATAATAATATAATACTATATATATAGTATATATATTATATATATATAATATCTTATAAATATATAATAATATATTATAATATTATACTAATATATATTATATATATATATAAATATTATTAAAGTACTTAAAATCTAAACTATATCAAGGGCACTCTCTGATGCTGAGTACTAAAAATTTAACTTTTCTAAAAATTCTCTTACAAATTCAGTACATTGTTACAACTGAATTTTAAGCAATAGCTTAAATTTATTAATAATTAATCTGCACCATGCTAGAAATGTCGAAAAGAGTAAAATTTACTCAACAACTGTCCTGAGATGCTAGATGACCAAGTTCGTCTACATTTGTTGCTCGTTTTAAGACGGACTCACTTCTTGTAGTTTCAGAATTTGAAAATGAAGGACCAGAATTTTTTTTATTACAACAGAGTTCCTCCATTCTTAAAGCAAGAGTAGTGCAATTTCTTTGAAGCACATCAATTTTTGTGTTCAGCCTTTGCATTTCTTCCACTATGATGCCAAGTTTCATTGAAATTTCATTGGCCTCCAACCCAATTAACATTTGCGAAGTTTCAATAACTTGTCCCGTTTTAGGTTCTCTATATGAATATAAAAAACAGAATTTTTTTTTAAGTATTTACGGATAATATATTTTCAGATTCTAACTTTCAATGTTTCAATAAAAGCTTAAAATTTAATACTCACAATGAAGGTGCAAGATCATCAGAAGCAGTTAAAGTCACACGTACTGCATTGGAAACTGAATCTTCTTCTGAGCTACTTGAGGAATTATCTGAAAGCACATTAGAATTACTTTTAACCTAAGTGTAATAAACTAATAATGCATTAAATTTTTAAAATATTGAGTATGTAACTTTAGCACATTAGAATTACTTTTAACCTAAGTGTAATAAACTAATAATGCATTAAATTTTTAAAATATTGAGTATGTAACTTTAGCACATTAGAATTACTTTTAACCTAAGTGTAATAAACTAATAATGCATTAAATTTTTAAAATATTGAGTATGTAACTTTAGCACATTAGAATTACTTTTAACCTAAGTGTAATAAACTAATAATGCATTAAATTTTTAAAATATTGAGTATGTAACTTTAGCACAAAATTATTAACAAGGTTGGCACCCAAAACCTCACACTCAAAAACCTAACTAAAACCAAATTAATGTTTTTACTTTTTCTGTACTTTTTCTGCACTTTTTAATAGATATTTTTTTAGATTCAAGACATAAATCTTTGGTTAAATGAAAAGAGTTTAGCTATTTAGTGCTATACTAAAGGTGGGCACCCAAAAACCCAATTTAATTTTTTGACTTTCTATATTCTTTGATATAATTTTTTAAAAACAAAACAATCATTAGTTAAATGAAAACGGTTTATAGTTATAATTTATTACTGTGATTACTATTTTTACTTACTATTTACATGTATAGCATGTTGTAAAGATCTTTGCTTCTTCTTTGCCTTGGTTTCTTCTGAATTCTTTAATCTTTGTGTTGTACTGTCTTGTATTTGAGCATCACTATCAACAGTTGACGATTATGTTACCCTGTACCAATCCTTTTTTTTTTTTTTTCTGTCTCTCATAGTCATCTAAGGTAATATTCGTTGTGTATCCGATATAGTATATTATATTATATATATATAATAATATATTAGTATATATTAATATATTATATATTAATAATTATATTATATAAATATATATATATAAATATATAGTAATATACCGTATATTATATATGTTATATATATTATATATAATATATATTATATATATATATATATAAAATATATAATATAATATGATATATATATTATATTATATATAATATATATATATATAAATATATATATATTATAATATGATAGAGCCAAGATCAGCCCTCTTCAAGACTTTAACACAATTAAATCAATGAAAAACTCCAAAGCTGAGGGGCCAGACAAAATATCCAATATACACTTAAAGCATTTAGGTTCAATTGTAATTGCTGCCCTCACAACAGCATCCACAACTATGTTTGGCTAGATAATATTTTCCTACCAATCTGAAAACAAGCACATATAATCCCCATCATTAATACAAATAAACCACCTCTCAAGACCCAGCCTCTTACAGATCTATCTCTTTACTTTCCACAGAATCTACAGCCTTTGATAAACTCATTTTACAAAAGATACAGCATCTTTCCCCCTCCTCCAATGTCCAGCATGGCTTCTAAGTTCAACAATCCACCACAACTCTCCTTACAGAGTTTACCCAAAACATAATGTCATGCTTCAACCAAACTCAACTACCCTTAGAACAATTCTTCATTGCTTTAAGACATAAACAAAGCATTTGATACACGATACCAACACATATATATATATATATTATATATAATATATATATATATAATAATATACATAAATATATAATATATATAGTATATATATATATATATATATAATATATATATAAATATATATATAACACATATACAATAGTAAGCATATACATATACTCTTTTTTAACCATCTCACGCCCTATTGGGGAGGCACACACAGTTGTAAATATATGATAATAATATATATATATATATATATATATTAATATATTATAGATATATAATATATATATATTATATATATATATATATATATATAGTAATATATAATATATATATATATATATAGCTATATATATTATATATATATATATATATAATATATATATATACTATATTAATATTAATATATATTATATATAAAAATATTATATTCAACAAATATATTTTATACTCTTTAATTTTAGTATATATATATATATAATATATATATATAATATATATAATTATATATAATATATATATATATATATATATATAGTAGTATATACCGCACGAACGACATTTTCACTGTTTTAATGATTCCTACATATTTTTGTAAATAAAAAACATTTTTCAATAAGAGTTTTTTTTTGTAAGTAGTAATTAGAAATATATCGTTTAACCACTATAAAAAATTTAAGTAAAGTAACTTGCACTAATAACTCAAAAACTTTCCCCCATTTGAAAAAAAAATTTTTTTTTTTTTTTTAACAAAATCGCAGAAAAATTCTAAGATCTGGTGAATCTCATAGAATTAAGATATCAGAATTTCAATTTAGATGCATATTGGGAAGAATATTTTTAATATTTCCATGTAAAAAATTTAAAACATTGCATCTTATTGTAAAGTTATTAGTGTTTCTCTTTTGGGGTAAAACCAGTCGGGGCATGGGGGAAAACCAGTTAATATAGACTTATATAAAAATGTTCATTTTTTTTCATTTTTTAAATTTTATTTTAGTATTCATGCATGGTAGACTTGATAAACTTTTGTTAAAATGTTTTCTATACCTATCTTCTTTCTTCTAGTGTTAAGGATAAAAAAGTGCAAATTCAAACTACTGGTATAATTTTTTAAATTGAAATGTGCTTATCATACGATTAAATATAAGTGCCTTTTCTTGTTAACAAGTGTAAATATTATTATTATATTATTAAACAATTTTAAAATTGATTGTCCATAATTTAAATAAATAAATCTAATTTTTTGTCAACAAGTTCATGTGAAAGTGCGTACATACTGGTAATATAAGTGCATATTTTGTTAACGAAGTGCAAAATATTATAGTATTATTAGAAATTATTAAAAATTTAATTTGTCATAACTTTTGGTTTTCAATGTCCTATCTGAGCATAAAAACGAGAAAAACTAAATGTCAAATTTGGAAAAAAATCAACCTCTTAGGGAAAACTTTAAAAAAATATAAAAGTTTATTTTCTACCAAAATCTAGATGTTTATAACACTATTAGAACTATTTTAACATTTAAATTATATTTAATTTATTTGGACAGCACAAAAATAATACAAAATAAAAATTAATTTAAACAAAATGCCCACCAAATTGGGGGGAAAAACCGTTTCCTCCTGAATTCAAATTTTTTTGAAACTTCATTTTCAAAAAATTTAATATTATTTAGCACATTTTTATTAATTTTCATTATCTATATATATTAAGGAAGTTTAAATTTAAGAGAATAAACTATTAAATATAGATGTCACTTCAAATTTCGATTTATCATAATTCGTTAAAAAAAAAAAGCCAATTTAGACAGTCTCTAAACCCATTTTAAATATATATATATATATATATATATATATATATTTGTGTGTTTGAATATTTTTATATTCGTATATATATATATATATTATATATATATATCTAATTATATATATATATATTATATAGTTATTATTATCTATTAACAGTACTTATGATTATTGCACTGCAACAATTTACCAGAATAACCCACTGATTGTCAAGCATTATTTTCCGCCCCTCTATTCCAAGTCCCATGAATTCTTATCAGGATATCATGCATGTGAAGCAAGTTGTTTGGGTGTCGCATTGGTCGGCCAAATAGCCTTTAGGCCATCTTTAAATAACAGCCAATGTTCCTGAGAATACAGCCAAAATGTCTGTCAAAAAATACTCTACAAATTTTTTTAAGCTTTGGAGAAATCCTTTATATTTTTTTGAAAGAGGAATAAGGTTAAGATATTTTTTTCTAAGTGTGTAAATATCAATTAATTATATAAGTGAATAGAAACTCCTTATGATATATTATATATACTATATAATTTATATATAATATATAATTATATATATATATATATATAATAATATATATATTATAATAATATATATAACTATATATATAAAACAGTATATATAATGTATTTACTGTGCTTAATCACTTTTATTATTAATATTTATGTGATTCGCTTAAAAATGTTGCACAGTAATCGCTTTATCAAACTCAAATATTTTATGAATAATTATTTTTAATGCTACAAAAGAAAATCTCCGTGAGGGATCAAGATTCCTTTGGAATGAATGAGAGATGTAGGTACAACAACTTTGTTTAATGTCTGTTGAACCTTAAATATCCCAATCTTTTGGGAATCAACAGGTTCTAAAAAAAATGCAGATTTTTGATACAAAATAAAATTTACTTTATTTCCTAATATATCTGTAATGATGCCAATATCTCCAGATTTTAAAAATATACAATTATCACGTCCCTCTTTATCAGATTTTCTGAAAATTGTAGAGCCAATTTTAATTTTTTTTTCACAATTTACAATGGCAATGTCAGATTCACATTGTTTTATTCTTGCATTTTCAATTGACACATGTCGGATAATTTGCTCTAACACATAGTTTTTTGCAGTGAGTTTTCCTTTAATACAGAAGCCAAGGTAGTTCTCAAAAGGAAAACAAGATATATTATCAAGGTTACCATAATTGAGGTAATCTTCAGGTAAATGAATAACACTGTGGACATTGTAAGATAAAAAAGACTTGCCATAAATCTTTTGGGCTTTATTAACAAAACTAACTAAAAGTTCCTTTGCACATGACATGTTAGAAATTTGATTTTCAGTAAGAAGAATCCTCATAGCAATGCTAAAATTTAAGAAGTTCAGATATTGTTTCTTGGGTAGGATATTTTCAAGAATTACAATTCCAATGTATAACATAAATAATCTATACTCTGTTGCTTTCCAAAAGGAAAATGACTTTAGTCCACCTGAAAGTTTACGTGAAAACTCTGAAGGAATAAAGGGGGAGGAAATTTTTATTTGTAAATCTAATGCTGTTTTCATTTCATTATTTAAATGGCATTTCCTTTCATTTTTTTTGGCTCCTGTCCAGAACTGTAGTAGTCTCTTCATTATTCCTAAACAAGCCAAATGCATATAATCCAAGGCAAATTTGGAAACAAATCCAATATTCAAATCTTTTAAAACAAAGGAGTCTCCATTATGATGTTCTCCATAATGTCTTTGCAAAAAATTTTCATCACTTCTCGGCATTGCATTTGTTTCTAACATTACAACATGTCCTCCTGAATAGTCACCCTTCTGAACACATCTTTCACAAGAGAAGTAGCCATTGTGATTAACTATGCTTTTAAGGTAAGAACGCATTGGTGCATCACATATAAAACAATTAATTTTAACTCTTACTGTATAATTCGGTAAGATATCTATCCCTTTCATAATTAAATTGGCCATGTCATCGACAAACTGTCTTAATAATGTATTTACTGAGGGTACTTTGTTTGAGGTTTCATCCTCTGAAATATAAATCCCTACACATATTATTTTTGAAGGGACATTGTGTATTTGCACAAGGATTGGATATGCATGGTGTTTTCTAGAGTCATTAAAGAGGGGAATACCATCAATATTAATATTTAATAAAACTTCTTCTTTTTTATATTTCTGTGAAAATAATTGTTTTTTCAAACATTCTTGCCAGTTAGTGAAATGTGCATAGCGACCAAAATGCATTTGTGTAATAGTGAAACATTTATCATTTGCATTCCTTAAAGTTTTAGCAGTTACAGGAATACCAGGAAAGTAGGTATTTAAGTTTTGCAGTAACCTGCTTATTGTACTTTCAGGTACTTTAGGCTCACCTATGGACCAATTAGTTATTGCTGTTAAAACCTTTTCTTCCACAGTCATAAATTCACTTACATTGATGGGCACAATAGCACCATCTGTATCATCATCAGAATTTCTGTCTGATTCAGTTAATTCCTGAGCTACAAATTCATTAGTAGTCAACTTTGCTTCAGGCTGGCATTCATGATTAGAAGTATTATTATTTAGGAAAATTTCTTCATCAACAACTCTATGGTTTTCAAGATCATCTTCAGAAATGTAACTTTCTGTAGCCTTTCTATTGACAAATTCTCTGTCTACAACCTCATCAGAATTAGTCTTATTTTCTATGTTCAAATTGAAGGAATCTATAACTTTCTGCCTCCGTCTCCTTTGCTCTCTTTTTGAGCATAGATCATATGGTTTAATTGACATGGTAAGTAAACCTTCTAATGAATATTTATTAAGGTAATTAAATGGATAACAACAGCTGAAATATATATTATAATATATGTTATATATATATTTAATATATTATTATACTATATATATATTATATATATATAATATTTATATAATATTTAGATATATATAATATTATATAGTATGATATATATTTCCGTATAATACAGTCGTTCTAATATGATATTATAGGTGAAGGTTACTATTAACAGGACCGTTCCTAAAAAGATTAAGCAGTTCCTTGATAACCGAACAAGTTAAGATTGGGGTGGTTTTTTTCAAACTAAGTTAAAATCAATTAATTAAAGTTAACTGAACACAAACCATTCATATCTTAAAAAAAAAACACCAAATCTTAACTTTGTTTCATATCAGATTAATTGAACTCTATACTTTTTTCAAGGTAGGTCCTTTTAATATAACCTTCAACCAATATAGTAATATATATTAGATATATTATATATATATATATATATATATATATATTATATATATATTATATTATATATATATATACTCACTATATATTATTATATATATATAATTAATAATAATATGAAAAGGATTACATTCTGGGCTGCGCTCGAATTTTTTTATGGTCTTCAATCCATCGATGTAGTGATTATATCGCTAAAGCCATTGTCCTTTCAATACAGATGAAGGACAGTATAAACAAACCAAGCCTGTTTAGTTTTCAAAGGTGAAAGCCGTACTCATAAAGACTTCTTGTAATTCATTTCCGAATTACATTTTGGAAAATCTAATTTAGTGAGTTGTTATTTTAGTAAAGTACCGTCATCTGGGGAAAAGCGGTTCATATTAGTCTTTTTTAAAGTGAAATAGTAGTTGCCAAAGATTCCATTTTTTATTTTTTTTAATACAAAATAAATGATACGAAAATAAAACCTTTATTCCATTACAGAATTTCTATGCTAGATAACTTTAAATACGACACTTGCTTTGAGCAATATGTCGTTCTTTTCATCTTTACAAAAATAGATGCAGGAAAATTGTTGTGGGTAAACGGTGTTCACGATAAACTTTTAAATATACTATGGCACATTTAAACCTTCGAACTCATAACGGAGAAATAATACAAGTTCCTGTAAATTAATTCATATTCAAATTTTCGAAAAATTTCATGTAGTTTGGACAAAACTTATGTCGACAAATCATCGTTTGAGGGGGCGTAAAAGGTTCACCACTTATACCTAAAATTCACGTATCTCACATTTAAGAACCTTCCAATATTTAGCTTTGCATAAATAAAATGTAAGCTACCTCTACAGAAGGCAGTGCTTAAGAATTTACTAATATTTAAGGAATTTAGAAATTTATTAAATACAATTTAGAATTTATAAAATATACTGATAAATTTTAAAAAATTATAAATGAATTATAAATTTACAAAAGGATAATTTAAGATATTTGTAAATAACCTAGAAAGTTTTATATTAAATATAAGATTTAAATTTATAAATTAAAATGCACAACACTTAGTTAATATTAAATGGTTGAAAGAAATTATAAAATGGTTAGATAAATAATAAAAGAATGTTTGAAAAATTTTTTCAAATTAAAATTATATTTATTGCAAATTTTACATAGTTACTCAAAAAAAGGCGAACTACTATTTTACTACAAAAAAATAATTTTTAATAGGTTGTACATTTAACCTCCGAACACAAGTGGGAACCCTTTTCCCTCATACATGTGAACCATTTTACTCCCGCTTTCAAAATGTTTCTTTTAAGAAAAAGTGTGCTACTTCTAAATATTATGTCATTAAAAAAATAACAATCAATAGTTGTTTACATTTTTTATTTTTCCTAGCCAATGAATGATACAAGATTTCCGAACGTAAATAAAAAGCTTAGAAATAAAATTGGAATTTTCTAAAAATCGGTAATGAAGAATTAAAAGAAAATTTTTTTGAGTTCTAAGATGGTAATTAAATTAATTTTGAGTTTAACATTTAATAAATATATTGAAGTTCAAAACCTGTGGTGAAAAAATGACTTTTTTTAAATTTCATGTATCTATTTCAAACATTTTTAACAACTGCTGAATCCCTTTTCCCAGCGACCTGAACGCTTTTTCCCTGATTGGACGGTATTGATTTAATACATGATTTGTAGTTGCCAAAGTAATTGGCATCGGCTATGGTAGTGAAATTTTTTCAGGAAATAATATCTAAACACACTGATATACTTCTAGATGAACAAATATGCTAGTAAGCCCGAGGAACAAGTCTTATACACTGACCTATAAAATAGTATTTATTACAAAACAATTAGATATAATATATATATATAATATATATATATATATTATAAGTATATATATATAATATAATTAAGTAGTATATATTATATTATATATATATTATATATATATTAGAAATAATAATATATAATATATATATATAAGTATAAATATTATATATATCGTAAAAGCGGGGTTACTTGTGTCCATAGTGGGGTTGTTAGCTTGGCCCTTTTTCACCTCTCAAAATTTTTAGCTAATATTTTTGTAAATATTATTTTTTCGTAAAAATAGCTCTCTGACACATTTCCAATATACTATATAAATCTTGTTGGAACACTTTTTAATAAAGTATAGAATCAATTAACAGATGTTACAACATTGTTTCCAAATATTTATGCAAAAACTGATTTTTCACCTTCCTGTGGTTTTTATGAATTATCTCTCAAAGTTTAAATCACAATTTTGTTTATACTAGCAAACAATACTCTGAGAAAGAGCTCAGGAATAATAATCAATGTTAAAATTTTTAAAAATTTGCCAACATGTTATAAGGTTATTAACATTTGAATGGGCAGGGTAACTTGGCCGCCCCCATTTTGATGGTTATGGGCAAGCTGTGGCCATTTGTGTGGTCGTCTTCTTAAATGCCGCATATAAATTAAATATATGAGGGGTTTTTTTTAGTTTTATATAATAATGAATGTTTTATATTTATATTTTTTTTTCTTTAATTTTTTTTTTTCATTTTTTCCATTAATTTTTTGTTGCATTTTTTGTTTCTAAATATTGCAGTTATTGTGTGGAATTTCCAAAAATTTAAATAACATAAAAGATTAAAGAAAAATTAAAAGCTAAAGCTGTATATACGATAGTCAGTCATTAAATGCTGATATCAAGTCTGTGATTTTGCCATCAGATATCACTGAAATTGTAAATAACAATCCCCATTACATAAATAACTTTTCTGAACTTAGGAGAATTTTTTTGAACTTAAAGTAAATTTTTGGTCTTCAAAAGCTGTCAGGCTCCTAATACTAAGCCATATAGTATAGATATATATATATATATTAGTATATATTATATATATATAATTATAGTATAATATTAGTATATATATTTAAGTATATATATATATATATATATATATAGTATTATATATATATATATAAGATAAATATGGTTAAACAAAAGACGCTTCAGAAATATGTGCGCACCGAAGCTAGTTACAAGCAAACTGATAAAATATATGGAATCAGCGTAGAAGATTTGTAATGGAAAGATATATATATATGTATTTGTTTATATATATAGTTTCCAAACGCTACGATAGGTACATACGAAAACTAATACAATTATTTATTGAATCGAGCGTGCTGAAATTTGTAAGAAAAACGGATTTTTTTTTTTTTTAGACTTAAAGAATACCCGGCAAAGATGGCAAGAGTCGGGGTTTCTCGGCCGTCTCGCTCCCTGGGGGACGAACGCGTAGGGGACGTTTGTGCCCCTACCTCTGTCCAGCCGTCGGCTCGAGCCCCTAAAAAAAAAATTCATACGCTGATTCCAAATATGTTATCTAGTTATAAATTTTTTTACTTATTTTTTCATACAAATTCATGAGTGATCTCCAAATATATTAAATTTTTCCTAGATAAGTTTGGTACAAACAGAAGTTTGGATGTATAAAAAAAATACTAAAAAGAAATTTCATTTTCCGATACAAATTTTCATACGGCTGATTGCTCATGTATGTTATCAAGTTTTCATTTGTACCTATCTTAGTTTTCGAGATATCTGGCGCAGACTTTGGTAAGTTTGACATATATATATATATAATATTATATATATATATATATATATATATATATATAGTATTATTAGTAATATATATTATCTATAATATATATATATATATATATATATATACTATAGTATATATTATATGTGTGTGTGTGCTTGTGTGTGTGTGTGTGGTTGTGTGTGTGTGGGTGTGTGTACATTAAAATAAAGGGTAATTGTTACCCCGAGGGTTGTCACCCCCGCATTTTATGAAAATCACCCCGGTATAAGTACTTCTGAGAAAAAGATTAGATAATGAGGAATAGTGAAAACGAAAATCGTCGCTCTCCTTAAGAGAAAAAAGTTTACAGCCTCTCAAGTTGTTAAATAAGCCCCATAGGATGTTGTTATACAGAAAAAACAAAATTTTTTTTTTGAAAATCAAGGACCTATAGTAGGTCATAATATGAAGGAATCTAGTGAAAGGCGAAAATCGGCAGTCTCTTTGTGGAAAAAAAGTTAAGCCTCGAAAGTTAAAATTTCCCATAGACTTTCTAATAATAAAAATTAGTGGGCCTCGTGCTTCGCTTTTAAGGGCAGCCAGGTTCAGGTATGATAAGTAATTTGCTGAATTCTCATAGGATTTTCTCTGTTTATACCTAACAAACTTATCATAACCTGAGCTTATTGGGTCCTAAACCGAATCGTAATCGATCAAATATTGAACAAGTCTAGGGACTTTTTAACAACTTTGAGAGGCTTAACTTTTTTTCCTAAAAGAGATCGCGACAATTTCGTTTTCAACTATTCTTTCATATGTATGTTTTAGAGTATATCCTGTGATTTTTTTCATAAAAGTCGGGGTGTACCAACCCTCTGGGTAACAATTACCAAATAAAGTTTAACAGATACAAAACACAACCTCTAACAACCATGTCCTGGCTTAACAAAAAATCAAGCCTCAATTGACCCGGCATACACAGTATAGGCTACCATACCTTAATAGATATATAGATTATGAAGTAGACGGCAAAGTCAATATAAAAATAAAATTAAAGTTTGGAGTTTTGAGCATATCAAGTTGTATATAAATAAGGTACCAAAACTTTATCATAGCAATGTGAGTGTCATGAGGCAATCTTATAGGATATAAGTATGGGAATAAATAAGTTAGGCCTTTTCAAGAATTTATAAACGAAAACCATGATTTTTGGAACAAAATTGTAGCTAACACTATGCCAAAATAATTAAAAATTTATCGACGTTATCAAACTATTAATGATTAATATTAGTTTCACTTTATGATTCCTGTTGTTAATTTTCACATAAAAACAATCCAAATATGTTAAAAGTTAAAAAATAGCGCAGGTAACATGCTCATACACATTCAATAACTAAAAGACTCGGTGAATGAAATTGCCGGCATGTGCACCAAATAGACTTTTAGTATTGTATTTGTTAAGATAATTAATAATTGAAATTTCAAATATTATAGATAACTGAAATGTAATAATTTTTTTCAAACATATGTTCAGTATATAAAGAAGATTTTATAACAGAGAACTGGAGTAAATAGTTTGTATAATAAAATTGCTTTAATAGTGACTATATTAGACAAACTCGTTTGTTTTCAAGAATGAAAGAAATTTTTTTTGTCGTCAATAAAAAAAGGGCAAACTTTATTAAAATCAAAAATTATATATATAATATATATATATATAATATATACTATTAATATTATATATTATATATATATAATATATATATATATATAAAATATAATATATATATATTATATATATTTATATATATATATATGATAATATATATATATATATATATATATATAGATAATATATATAATTAAGTAGAGATATCTACTATTCTGAATCTTAATATTTTCGCAAAAACTTTTCTGTTCAAAAAAAATTTCTGACTCATAATAAGTACTATAGTTTATGTTTTTTAAAAAAATTGTTTTGAAACTTTTTTATTAATACATGGAAGCTTGCACTCGAAAGATTTTTTTTTAAAAAATGAAACTTAACTTTTCTGAACTTAGAATTTTTTTGAACTATAAATCTCTTTCAGAAAATATTTAGATCAAATACTGAAATTTTACCATTATATATATATTAAATAATTATATATATATATTATATTATCTATATATATATATATATAATATAGTATATATATATATTATATATATTATATATATTATATTATATCTAAATATTATACGGATGGTCTGTTGAGTAAAATCAGTGAACAGCATGTTTTTTATGAAAGAAAACTCAGTGACTTTAAAAAATAATGTTTCTTTTTTGTGAGAAAAATGAGAAATAAAAAAGTTATGAACGTCTGCAAAGTTGCCAGCCTAAATGCCATGAGAGAAATATAGATATTTTTGTAATGATAGAGAAAATTTAATTCTATGGGATTGTAGTTTCAACTTGAGTACGTCAAATAACTTGTTTTTATTTTCCATAAACTCTCAAAAAAATTTCCGATACTATTTCGTTTATACTAGATTAATTATTCTTCTATCATTGCAAACTATTGAATATTTAATTCATGGAATTTTTGGCAATTTTGAATGACGAAGAGACTTTTATGATTTTCCATTTCTTTCCAAAAAAAGCCATTTTTCCCATTTATGATTACAATCCTTTTGTTTCATTCAAAAAATGATGTCCTGAGTTGTTACTCCAAAAGCACCTATACTGGTATAGTATATATATATATATTATATATAGTATATATATATATATATATATGATATTATATATATATATATAATTAATATAGATATATATATATATTGAAGTCATTTAAGAGCGATCGATCTTCGTGGGCCACTATAGAGTGCTGCTTTAATTCGAGAGAGAAATTATAACTAGAGATCTATGCAGATTCTTCCACTTGCATACTGCCAAATTTTTTAATAGAGATAAATGCCAAAATTATGCGTGGCCTGCGCTGACTTGAATTACACTCGGCCGCGTCTACTTCAAAACTGCTTTAATGCGCTTTTGATGCCTTTCCCACGCATAAATCTCTGTAGACACTGCCCCGATTTTGATTGGGTATCCCTAAACACGATAGTCCAACATATATATAATATATCTATATATATATTTATATATTATTATTATATTTTTATTATATAAAATACTGATTATTGATATATATATTCTGATGTTTTGAATAAATATATTTTCATATATTATACATATATATATATATATAATATATATATATAATTATAAATATATAACTATATATATATATATATATATAAATATAATATATATATATTAATATTATATATATATATATAATATACTGTTATATATAATATATATATCTATATATATATCATATATATATCTATATATTTAAAATATATATAGTAATATATTAATTATAATAATATAAATATATATATAATATATAGATATATATAGTATATATATTAATATTATATATATATAGTAGTATGTAATATATATATATATATATAGTATAATATATATATATATATATATATTATATTATATATATTATAGTAATATTATATAGTATATAATATAATATAGTATATATAATTATCTATATATATATATATAAATATATAATAATAGAATATAATGTATAGTGAATAAATGCAAAGATTACTTGTAAATCTAATAATCCGAGTAATTGTTACCGTGGCGTAATTCTTCATTGAAAGATAAGTTCTCCCTCTCGTACAGCTTTTCAATATAAAATAAACGATAGAATTTTAAGTATCAACACATTTTTACACAGCGACAGAGCAATGCAGAAAGCAATTCCCATTGTCTCTGCAAACAATGAATGACTGATAAGATTGACTTTCATTAGGCCATATTAAAGAAATTAAAAGATACTAAACACATGAAAAGTTGCCTAAAACGATAAAATGTGCACGCTCACTTCACATCTACACGGCACTAAGTAGCTACTTACGGCATTCAAATCAAACCAGCCTATTTCTCTCCATTTTCAAGAGGTATTTTTTCTTTTTTTTAATTTTTGTTTCTAATTCCAAAAATTTAATTAAAATATCCCGCATTAATTCATTTTACATTTTCCCAAATTTTTATGTAAATTTTCGAGCACGTAATTACTGACCATAATATAGAATGAAAACTATTTCATTCATAATTTATTGCCTACAATTGTTTGAATTTGGCATGATTACCAAATGTGACAACTGAAACAGAATAGCAACAAAAAAAAAAATCCTTCGTCATTCTTTTTTTTTAAATTTAGACATACCGAGGAAATGTAATCTGATTATTAAAGGAAGGAATCTGAATAACATTTTTCCTCTCGCTACAAACTATTTGCGATGCTGGTATAAGTTTTCGCAAGCTTTGTATACGTATTTTCGCGTGAAGTAATTTCAATTGCTCGCACGCGTTTACCATATTAAGCTTCTCAGAAAGGCAGGCGTATGAGTTACCGCAACCATCGTATTGACTAGCGAGATTTTTATTCAACGTTGACTGCTACGAGAATGCAAATATTAATATAATAGTTTGAATTTATGCTAATTCATGTCAAGGTTAGAAAAGAAACAAGACTTGTCCCAAAGACAAAGAATACCTATGTTTTCTTACATGTTGTTCATGCAGAATTCAAGCAATAAGTCAATTTTTCTCTATCACGCATAATTTTTAAGATCCAGGTATCTCATCAAAATTTGCTGTTAATATATCAGCTTAGCTTTAAAATTAAAGCAACTGCTTGAAAAGCCTATAGAGATCGTAAATCTATCAATTTTGGCAGCCTGTCATTTAGTCACCGATGCTTGGGAACATTGAGTCAGCTGTCATTTGTCAGTTCTGTGTCTGTGCTGTGTTATCGTTTGTTTTTCGAATAATATTTGTGGTATTGATAAATGACATTCTGAGTATATTATAATATATAATATAGATATATATATATAATATATATATAATATTATAATATATATAATATATATATATATAATATATAATATATATATAATATATATCTATATATATATAAGAGAGAGAAGAGAGAGAGAGAGAGAGAGAGAGAGAGAGAGAGAGAGAAGTAGAGGAAGACAGAGAGAGAGAGAGAGAGTGGGTACACAGGAAAAGAATTGTGGGCCACTTCCTGTTTGCTGCGCAAACCTGTGTTAGGCTCTCAATGAATGGCGAAGGGGTTCACGCCATTGCCCTTTGCTATATTCCTTTGATTTTAAGAAAAATTCATAAGGTGGCTGCTACTTCTTGCATGACGATATCGTGGGTATAACATCAAAATCCAAGCCACTGTAAATATCTATTTACAATCTGCTATAGACGCAGTAACTCATATTGAAGACTTAACTTATACTTAAACCCTTCCCAACAAATGGGTACTAAATGACGCGATCAAGGTGATGACCGTTTAACGGAAGAAATATAAAGAATTGGACTATGACATTTCAGTCTATTTTTTTCATTCCAAAACGTGAACCACATTTTGTTGAAGTTGCAGATGAGATTTGAATGATCTGTTGGTATTTACATGTACGCAAAAAAGGAAAGCTGAAACTGCTTGGTCAATGATTCAAGAGACGTAATCTTTCTCCAAAAGGAGACTAAAACGTTTAATTTTTAATCGTGTACAGAGCATTGTGGTTTTGAATGTTTTTCTCACTTGAGAAACTGGCATGTGGTATCTGCTAATGATGATATCTGTAATGGAGTAAATTTTTGCCACATCATAATAACAAGCAGATGGCGTTTGCTTATGGACGCTTCAAAAAGTAAGTTGAAAGCAGTTTTTACTTACAATTGTAGATATGTTAACCCCTCTGTTCCTTACACATGACCTTACTGAAAAGAAACACATGATATATGGAAGATCCTGTTGCAAAAAAAATTTAAGTATGAGGACTATAAGTGGAAATATTTGTGGCTATCTAAATGGTCATCGTACTTTTAACTTGAATGCAGCTGGGTTATAGCCAAAATTTTTCTTGATTTCTTTGTGAGTGGGACAGTCGAGATAAGATAAATCATTATCAGAACAAAGTGTGGCCACAACGATTTCTGAACTCTCCAGGAGAGAAAAATGTCAATCAATCCTCCCTTGTTGATCTCATAAAATATTTATCTGCCTCCCTTGCATATTAAGTTAGGATTAATGAAAAATTTCGTCAAAGTATGGAAGAAGCGGCAAATTGGCTTCATATATTTATAGACAAAAGTTCCAAGAATGATAATGGTCGCAAAATCAGGAGGTATTTTTAATTGGGCCACAGATTAGAGAGTTGAAGAACGACTAACAGTTTTATGGAAGACCTTAATGATGTTGAAAAAACTGTATGGCGGTCATTTAAGAAAGTTTGTAGAGACTTTTTGGAGAATCTCAGAGCAAAGAACTATTATGACATTGTGAAAGAGCTGCTGATATCATGGAAGGCCTTGGGATGCAATATGAGCCTAAAAATCCACTTCCTTGACTCTTACTTGGACCTTCTTTTCTCTGAAAATCTTGGACAGTAAGTGCGAACACGGCGAGAGGATTCACCAGGACATTCTGAGCTTTGAAACCCGGTACCAAGGAAAGATGAACACGTCTATGCTGGCTGATTACTACTGGACACGAAAAAGGGACTTACAAGAATCTAAATACCGTAGAATATCATATGCCACTACATTTTAAGGGAGAGTTTTAATATAAAATTAACTCGATTTGAAAATTTATTTTACAGATATATTTAAAATTTAAACATACCATCCCAGAAAATCTATGAGTGACAGAAAAACTGAAAATCTATTTGAAATTAGCGGAAAAATGGTATAAAATTCGCCGCTATTTACAGTTGTGGGACAAATTTTTTTTTATAGATTTTAGTTGACGCAGTGTAATTGTCGAAATCTCTTATTCTCAATCACATTATACCGACAATCAACAATTATTTTCATAATTTTTCCCTTAAGCATGCGCCGCATGATAAGCAAGCAATAAGGATTCGTCCATGATATATATATATATAGTATATATATATTATATTAATATATATAAAATTTATTAAATTTGGAGATATATATAAATATATATATATACATTTATATATATATATAAAATATCTAACATATATAATATTATTTTTAATCTAAATTAAATATAAATTATATAATATAAATTATAAATACTAAAATTGTCACACCCGATAGTGATATATAATAGTATATATATATATAATAATATTATATATAGATATATATAATATATATATATATATATATATATATATATATATATATATATATATATTTATATATTAATTATATTCACTTTTTCACTAAAAAGTTAGATAGAGAATTTATGGAATATTTAATAGGATGTTAATCATTTTCTTCAAAAAATTTATTCAATAATCTTTTCGAAATAATTTAATGTATCTTCTCCTTATTCTTTAATCTATTTACATATTAATTTAAAAAGCCAGTTCCCGTTCCCTGTTCGTTTCAATTTGTGAACATGAATGTGGAGCACGCCATATTTTTGACACTTACGATCCTTTAACAATTAAGAATGGATCAAGTTTAATTAATAATATTCTTAATAAAAAGTTGTTGTTAATAAATATTTTAACTTTTGCTTCATAATATTGTATATCATATGATCTTTAATGTTAAAAATAAACTATATGCATATGGCTTACTTTAACCATGTTTTCATTTATAGTTGTTTGAGGCAGTTTCATCGGGCAGGCGAAGCGATCCCTCGGCGCGTGCGTAGTCACGTCTCATGGGACAGTCTTGCTCCGTTAGGAGCAAGCCAAAGGCTTGTTATATAAAAATTAAAATGCAATCAAAATGTTTTTTTTATGTAGTTAAGAACCTAAAATTCACCATGTTTCAATTGTTAATTAAAGAAGTTTATATTTTTTTTTTTTTTATATATAATGTTTATTAAAAAAGACTTTCAACTATATTCACCAATTTCTTGACTGTACAGTTATTGATTGATGTTAAATAACAGGTAAAAAAAATTTATTTTTCTTATACATATCTTTTTATGATTGGTGGATTTTTTTTTTTAAAATAATAAATCTTCAACAAGTATAATAAATTAAAATCTATCTATGATAATTTTTTCATGTTTCGTGAGGTTCCCCCTTCTTCATTCCCATTTGCATGAAGGAAAAGGAGTTCTATTTTGCCCTCCCATTAATAGTGTTTAGC
>JABUQX010065648.1:0-20000 GCA_015478945.1 Trachelipus rathkii | reverse complement strand
CAATGTTTGGGAGGAATTTTGTTTGGGAGGAATTGGATTATCGAAGGGGGCACATATTGAACTATTAGGAATCTTTTCAATTGACTCATTGATGTTGTGTATATGATGTTGATATTGTATTTACGCTGTATAATAAAGCTGAAGACTGGGAATTTCTTTTACGGACCCGAGTAGTATATTATTGTAAAATAATAGATATGTCAAACTTAGAATTTAATGCAATATGTATTTTTATTAGTTAAAGCTTAGGAGGCTAGTTCTTATATTTTTCACCTAGTCGCAAAGAAGCAATTCAGTTAAGAAAGTAAGTTATGAATATTGAAAGGGCAAAGTTCCTACTGTTTTTTTCTATTCAGCGGAACAATAAGGAATGAGAATACGCAAAGAAACGTCAAACATTTCTGACAGGGTAAATAACATGTAAGATAAAAATTTTGAGCCATTGAGGGAGCGTTTAGAAATTTTGGAAAATAAAGTTTGTTTATCAAATCGATCTATAATTTAAAAATCTGATAGAAATATTTTGTAACTGTAAATTTAAAGTAACGGATTACGATGTAGGGAAAAATTTTACTCGTTAATAGTTCAGTTACTTTCTTTTTTCGAAATTAGAAAGCGTTAAGAAGTTACGAAAATTACGAGTTAATTAAGGATTCGCTATTAACGCGTTTTAATGCCCACCTTTGTATTATTATATTATATATATTTATATATATATTATATATTATTATTATAATAATTATAATATATATATATTATATATATATTATATATTTAATATATATATTATATATATATCTTTATAGAGAAGAGAGAGAGAGAGGAGCGAGAGAAGAGAAGAGGAGAGAGAGAGGAGGAGAGAGAGAGAGAGAGAGAGAGGAGAGGAGCGAGAGAGAGAGAGAGAGAGAGAGAGAGGAGAGGAGAGAAGAGAGAGAGAGGAGAGAGAGAGAGCAGAGAGAAAAAAGAGTCACTCGGCTAACCCGCAACTTCGCAAATTTCTACCTCGGTAGTTACCGATCAATCTAAGAAATTGCCATTATATATATATTATATATTTTATTCTTATTATTATATATATATATTATATATTATATTATATTATATATATATATATATTATTATATATATAATATTATATATGGAGAAAAGTTCTTAACGCCATGCGGAGGGAAGGTCGGAATAAAAAAGTTATTTTTGTAGGTAATTTATGATACACAAATAGATGGTTCTTGGGCGCGAAATGATTTTTTTTATTTTTTTTTTGTTCTATGTTTCTAGGGGTGAAATGAGTTAGGTAGGTTATTTAGGTTAGGTTCAGTAGGTTTAGGTTGTTCGGTCAGGTCGGTCCTCCTAGAAAAGAATTCATTTCGCTATATAAAAAAGTTTAGCTACACTCAAATTCAGTTTCTTTCTTTCTGTTTTTTTTGACCGCTCGACATCAAGAAAAAAGTTACAATATTAAAATCTATTATTTCGCAGCGCATCTGAACAAAATTGAAATAATTATTTTTTATTTGGTTTAAATAGTTTTCATTTGCCTTAGAATGTTTAAATTTTAATTAAACTTTAGTTTTTTATCAGTAAATTTAATAATTTATAGTATTTTCGTGTCGGCGTTAAGTAACTTTCACATAACATTATATTTATATATATATATATATATATTATATATATATATATTATTATATATATTATATATTTTTTATATATATATATATATTATATATATATTATATATATTATATATATAATTATTTTTTTTTTTTTTTTTACAGTGTAAGACACTCACGGGCAGATCCTATTCAGGAGGGGGGTTCAAAGTCTCAGACTCCCACTAATGAAATTAGCAGAGAGCACAGAAACGCAAGCTTTGAAGTGAGGGGAAGATTTAAATTCGCAGGGAAACATCAATCAGAGATGACGAGATTCACAGACAGAGGTGCAGGAAAGCAGGAAGCAGAGCGAACTAGCTGGAGTTACCAATATCCACACAAACTCATGCGCAGACACAGCACCCCTTGTGCTACGCGGCTCGCCGTAAAGGTGGTGGTACGCGAGTTACAAGTTCCCTCGAGCATTGCCGCTGTGTAACCTATGAAAAGAGTAAGCCCAACTGCGCCGCAAGATACGAGGGTCAAGGTGGTGGAAGTCGGAACAGTTTATAAGTCTTTTGGCTTTGACCGACCCTGTCAAAAAGCCGGGTTGACAGGCCCCCCCAGATATGAGGCGTACTCTACCTTTGATTATAAGGCTGCTTCTTTTAGTATGAGAGAAGAAAAAGTATGCGTTTTCCCTGCTACCAGCCTTTCGAGGAACCTAGCCATCGTTGGTGATGTGAGGTTTCCAACTTTTTTTGTTAATGTTTAAGGCAAGGATGTTTATTCATTGTCAACAGCAGAGCGAGAGAATCGTCGAAAGAGACTAGGAAAGTTGGAAGGTGTCTTTAGGAGGGAGATTTGTAGAAGTTGAGTTTTTAAAGAATTTTTCACAAGGGTTGAGACGACACCGAAATTTATCCAGATTGCGAGATGATCGGAAAGATTAAGTACGAGAGGCAATTCTAGAGTAAAAAGGGCAGAATTGAATGGAGTTGAAGATGAAGGGTTAGTATCGCATACGAGTGGAATAGAGTTAGATGTGCGCAGGTGAGAAGATCATTATGAAAACGAAGAGTTGACGAGGAGATAAGACAGAACTGAGGACACCATGCCCAGCGTTAGCAGGCGCCGAAATAAGAACAACAGCCGTTATTGAGCGATTTGAGAGAAACTGGTAAGTAAGCAAAGTGAGATGAGTACGGTGTAGGTATTATCTTTTGGTTTGGGTTTTCCGCTTAGCTATGGGGAGCTTGCGTGGCTGGCCAACGGACTAGTGGCTACTAGGGCGAGCGTGACGTTATGGCGTGCACGGTAGTATGGCCCGAGTCAATGCTTTGCATGATTGTTCAGCGCACCCATCGCAAAGTCTGCAATAGTTCTCTTCAAGGGCGGAAAACATAATCAGTAAGATAGGACGTATAAGCTCGCCCCCATGTAGACTATCGAAGCGTTAAATGCGCGGTCTTGATCTATGGATACATAATGACTGGTGATCGTAGATTCGCCAGATGGTTAATGAAATGAGAGTTTTGAGAATTTGAGGGTCTTATGTTATTTATAGCATCTAATTAAGATGGTAATGCATCAAGATGTAAGTGCGGCCTTGATATTTGTGGTATTAGACGGGGCGACGTTTATGCATATGATGTACTCTTATGAGTTGCTTTCATTTCCTGTTCATTATCGGATATGCTTCTGTGTGGATCTCTATCGTGAGTGCGGGTTCCACACTTGAGTCTGGGAAGTTGTTTCGTTTGTGTGAAGCTATTAGAGTAATTCTTGTTGAATCGGAGGTTTGGGGCTCTTTATGGTAAGCCACACCTTCCATGTCAATACACTACGGGGAGGTAACTGCTATGCAGGGCCCGATCTTATAAAGACTTCATAGATTTTTCAGAGCCCATGGTCCCCGCATAATGTTCTACTGGTAAAGGCATAGGACACTTGAGAGGCAGAAGGAGGGGGAGGAGAGTGAATATGGACACCTAGTTAATCATTCGCAGGTGCTTGTAGTTTTAACGTCGAAATATAGTGATGGCGAAGAAAGATTTCGTGCTTTCAGTTGGAGAATCTTGTCCAACTTAGATTCATCTCTAGAAAAGAATAAATGGAGCGCAGTCGCATGTGGCATATTATAGAAGTTTGATTAGAAGATTTTTTTGGCGAGAGGCAGAAATCTGATTTGTCAGTAGGAGAATCATCCAAGGAGTTTAGCGCATTTGCAGTTTGAGATGAGAAAGCTTCTCGGTTGCTCGTAGGCAGTAGGGTGGTTCCTGGCAACGATTTCTAGCTGAATGAAATTATGCTAGCAAACGTTTGGATTAGGAGGAATAACGAGAATTTTTTCCTTTAACTAACCCTTCTCATATTCAGAAACCACTGTCTCTAGCCTCTTGAATGGCCAGAGAACCTAGCACGATCGAACCATGGTATTATGACTGGAGAGAAAGAATTTAGTCAGAGGATGGACCTGCTCATCTCAGTGATCTCAGCTTCTTTTTATAGCAGCATTGCTTTGAGCGGGTCACAGAGTAACAAGCAGGTCTTATTCCAATCTATAGTTAGCGTAGTATGCATCCGCCTAAGGCCTCAATCGGTCCGGATCAAATGTGCCGAAAAACGGCGTAGGTGCAGGGGATGGTTGGATGCTTTTGTTATGAGAGTTAGCTTATTAACTTATCATTACAGAAGATTTAGTGTGTGGGTGTGTGGTTAGTTATATTGCGCTTTGGGTTTAGCGGAAGGTGTTGTGTATATTATAGGAAGAGGAGGACGCTAAGTTGGTAGAACTCTTTAGGTCACGTGTGTTTTCAAGGATTTGGTTGGTGATAGAGACTGCCGAGTGTGGCTGGTTCTTTATATTAGTTTGTCTCAGATTGTTAGAACTTATCTATATGACTTTCGGACTCCGTCCCAACCTATAATCAGTTTACTGAGACGGACCACCATTCAGTGTTGGTGTACCTATTAGAACTAAGGGCTCATCGCCCTTGTATGGGTATGCTTCATAATTCTGGGGGGGCTCTGGTTTTCCCGGCTTTTGACGGGTGAGTCAGGCCAAAGACTTATAATGTGTATTTCCTTATTGACACTCTATCTTTGGCGGCGCGATGTTGGTCCTAATAGAGTGCATCAGTATTTGATGAGTAAGATTAACAGTCCTTTGTGAGGTAGTAAAGATATTCAAAATAGCGTGAAATCTGTTTGTTAGGGAATAGTAGCAGAAGCACGAGATTATTGTGAAGTTAGAAGGAGACAGATTTTCAGCCAAGATGTGGAAGTTAGGGAATTGCGAGATTCTCGAGCCGTGTTAGCAGAGTGGTTGCTCTAGTAGTTTACAGTGGACATTCCTACCGCTGTGTAGACGGCGATACATTATGACTAATTTTATAGTGGTGGGGTGAAATTACACGGAGGTTAGCGGGCATGGAATGGTTTCTGCTGTGTCTGAGCCAGTCCTGTGTCTTAGACAGGTAGCATAATTAGGGTTTAGTGTGGATAGTTATCGAGGTTAGAAGAGAGTCGTGTCCAGTATTCACAGAGATTCACGACGTTGTGAGGTTTGCTTAGCCGGCGTGATTGTTAGTTAATAAAGTCCTTACTCAAGAAGCCGCGCTGCGCTAATTGCCATAGTTACCTTGCACATCAATGACACCTAAGGAATCTAATATATTATTCTCATTATCCTAATCTATTATCTCATTGTTATATTATTTACTACTTGCTGAATTTAATCTCCCCACTTCAAAGCTTGACGTCTGTACTCTAATCTGCGTTTTATTAGCTATGTATTATGGTTGAGTATATTACTTCCTGAGATCTATGTTATATTATAGCCCTCTATATTACTCTATTTATAGTATATATAATTATATAGTGATGGATTGCTACGTATGATGATGTGTATATATAGGTGACTAAGGTATAGTTATTGAATGGCCAAAGGAATTGGACAAAGCATGAGATCAAAAAAAAATATTTTAGCTCAGGTATTGTATTTTATATAATGAAATTACATATAATATTATAGACGTTTTTAGGGTCGAATATGTAATAAAATAAAAAAAAAAAATAATAATAAAAAATAATAAATATATAAAAAAATAAATAATAATATATCATAATACATATCAAGTATATACTGATTTAGAAAGGAATATCTTATTTTGGGTGAATACTGGTTTAATTAAATTATATTAGTTAGTGAAAGGTTAAAAAAAAAAATAAAAAATAAATAATTATATGGTTAATAATTATAGTAATTATATATGTATGGGTAAAGGTTACTAAATCGGAGAGCGAAAGCCTCTGATAAGATCCCTTATTATAACGTTTATAGTCGCTATATACATAAATAAAGATCTGTTACTAGTATATAAACTAAGTGTTTGTCTTTGATTTATAATATTAATACTCTTTATAACAGGAGACGAGTCTAACTAGGTTTAATACGACGATTGGAGGATCGAGGTGTCTCTCGCTTACCGGAGGAATACAGTGTAGGATCTATTTCCTCCCTCCGGAGTGTATTGGTCGGAAGGGCCGTCTTTTGGTTATTATGGGTGTCACGGAGTTGTTGCCTCCGCCCGACTGCGAATTATTGTATTTTAATCTGCCTAACCCTCTTCTAGGGTATTGGTAAAATCCCCCCTTGTGGTCCCCCGGTCGGTAGAGCCCGTTAATGTGGCGTTGGTAGTACCTTTACATATACAATATAGAAAATCAGATATACAGATAAAGTAATTCTGACCACTAAGTAAAGGTAAAAAAAAATAAAAAAAAAAAAAAAAAGAAATTCATTTCGACCCTAGACAGGTGTTACAACTTGTTGTAATGAGATAGCGTACTAACTGAAGACGCACATATCATTATCTAATGTGGATTTGTGATTTATATAGGTCTAGCCAAACTCGTATTTTTATTTTCGAGAGAGCCTGACCTGACTCTAGATCCTAGACTTATAATATATCCCTTATAAATATTAGATATATCTAATCTCTAATAATTAACCTGATCCTAACTATAATTTCTACTCCACTAGATAACATAGTGATAATAATTAATATTATATATATATAATAATATATATATATATATTAAAATATAAATATATTATTTTAGTACTATCCATACATAAGATATATATTATTTATATTTGTATAAATGATTATTAATTAAATGAGTATATTCTACTAACTAATATATTATTTTTATATATTTTATACGACTTATTCTCTAGTTATATCTGATAAATAGTGGTACTGATTATATTATATATTAATATTATTACTCACTATATTACATTTTATATCTTATTATTATTATTAATTATTTATATCTTATTATTATATCATATATGTATTATATATTACTATATATATATCCGACATATATAATATATATTTATATATGCATTACACCTGTAATATAAATTGATTAATATATTATTTATATATTCATTTTTTATTAGGTATCATTATTTAATTAATACTTGGAGTTTGTAGTTATTTTATTTTGGGTCATAGCATTACTAAACTTCGTGAGGTGTATTAGCCGTATCTTCAGGATGGTTAATTGTAACTAATATGTGCTGGAATATTAGGTAAAGACAAACCAACAATCAAACTCCGAAGTAGGTTCGGTAGAAGATAGGGATGGAATGAACTCCATTACTAACTGAACAAACGTATGATAGATAAGGTCGAAGCTTGCAAGTAATTTCCAAGCTTTAACATACTCATCAGAGAGAGAACGTGCATGGGAGTTATCAACTTGTTGGAGCAGGCATCTCTAGAGACGAGGTGGTCCAACCCTGGGGGTAAACCCATCGACAGGTCAGGTCGATTTGCTTAGTACGTTCTGGTTTGAGACTGGCGATGTACCGTTAGAACCATGGTCAGCGTGCTTGTCGCGAGGCTCTCTGCGTACCGTCCGTATGACATGCAGATTTCATCCGTCTGGAGTGCTTCGTGATTCTGTTCAACAAGAGTCACTACAACATTCAGGCTATTCGTGCGGTCAGACATGTGCATTTCGGGCGTACAGTGAGAAGACGACAGATGAGGGAGTACGTTTACACGTTGGTCTCGGCCTCTCCTGAATCAAGGAGCATCGGGTTCGATTTTCATCTTTATGAAACCGTACTGGAGACTTGGGACCTCAAGATGAATCGAGGTTCACATACTGGCAGATGGAGTTCGGCGATTTGAGATGTGCTGGTGAGCACTTTTTTCTGCTTGACATCATATTTCCTGGATTTCCTTTTGGAGTCTGACTCTTATGATGTGTGCGTGCAGGTGCATTTCTGTTTTGGGTGTCGACGGCATTTGCTATGTGAGCAGATTGCAAACGCTATAATGGTGAAGGTTGCGAAGACCATCCTCCAGGTATATCTAGTACCTTTTGCGTCCTCGTCATTGGTGTCCTATCTTTTTCTGTTACTTTCATGCAAGGCGCCTACTACTAGCATCTTCGTCCATGCGTTCGTCCAATCTCGTGACCTAAACAGTGCTTCGGTACTTAGCCTCTCTGGCCTTTTCTGGATAGGATCCGACTATGCACTCTTCCTTTTAACTCCTCTTTGGTGATTTGTTGGGCTCTCTCTCGGCGTGTTCGATTCGCCTCGCTCGAACTCTGTCTCTCGTCCATACTCGAGAGCTTGAAAACGCTTTGACACTCCCCGGAGCATCATTCCAAGATCTCATTTATTATGCGTGCTTTGGAGGAACGTTGGAAGGGCGAGGGTTTACAACCTCATTAAATTAGAACTTTACGCTGCATTTCACATTGTAATTTGTAGAATATGGTTGTTGATTAAAAAAATCATCATATCCATATTCTTTTCGTTTTCTGTATTATGCATTTAATTCCTACACTTGTGTTACATACGGTTTTTTACTTGTTACTTGTGCAACACTCCCCGAAGTTAGTATGAACCAATAAACAACCCTAGCACTGTAATTTACCATTTATAGAGTTTAAATTATATTTAAGGGTGATGCATTAAATTTGCCCGCGAGTTTATATATAACTATATATATTATATATATATTATATATTTATATATTATATATATATATAATTATATCTATTATTATATATATATATATATATATATATATTATATATATTATATATATTATTTTATTATATATTTATATATAATATATATATTATATATATATATATATTATAATATATATATATATATATTATTATATATATAGCTTAATATATTATATATATATATTATGTTATATTATATATTATAATATATATATATATATATATATATTATATATATATATATCGTATCCTACAATCATCGCACTCACTTGAATACAGATCATACTCGTTCAAGGTGATCGTGAGGCTAATTTTTTGGCGTACCCCTAAAAAATATCACTCTGCGTACACAGGGTAGGTCCCACTTGGAGCACCACTGCCTAGAACATCTATTTATGATTCAAGAGTGTACCTGTGAAAATTTTTTTTTGAACCGAGCTCCGTTCCGTGTGGGCGTTTAGTAACTTTGGTCGTATATATATATATATTATATATTATATATATAAATATATAATATATATTATATTTATATATATATATTATACTTATTAATATATTAATTATATATTATAATTTATATTATATATAATATATTAATCTATGCTCTTTTGCCCTTAGGAACTATGGGGTCTTGCGTGTACACTTATTGATACATCTATTAAGGCTTTTGAAAGTTTATGGCATATTGAAATACTCTTGTTTAGTCTTTTATATCGTTCCATTTTAGCTCTTGTTGATGCAGCAACCTCTTTCTCCTTTTTATTATTGTGTGTTTCCTCAGGGTTCTGCTTTCTATCATCTTTTCCTAACTTTTTCATTAGCAATTCTTAGCTGGATCTAACTCTGTTCCTCTTATACCGATAACTCAACTCTCCATTCCTCCATTTCATTCATTTCAAATGTATGCTCCCTCGTTTGAATCTAGAGTTGCCCCTCGTGTACAGCTTTCCGATTCAATTCTTGCCAATCTGGTCGGGATTTCTCAGTGGGCTATCCACAATCTTGTGAAATTCACTTTTTGAAACTCACTTCTTAATATTCCTCTCTAAAGCACGCTCTAAATTTCTATCACCTTCGACGAACTCTAATGTATCCTGTAAACAAATAAAATTCTGGACTGGACATAAATAGTTAATTGTCTTGGAGACCTCATATCACATTGGTTGCTAAAATGGCCTCAAAGAAGCTGGGAATTCTGTTCAGATTAAGAGAATTTTTTTCTTCTGCTCAGTTACTCCAGTTATATATGGGTCCTTTTTTCTTCTCTATGGAATACTGTTATTCCATTTGGGGTGGATCCGGCTCAGAGACTTACAAACTGTCCAATACTATCTGATTCCCTTGACCCTCTTTCTCTGCGACGTGCCATTGGCGCCCCTATCTCTTTTCTATAGGTATTACAACGGCACTCACATTCCTCCACCACTACGTCGCCCTCGTAACACAAGAGGTACCTTACTCTCACATTGGAGACTCAACGATTACTCGTTGTGGTGCATCCTTCTTTCCATCCACATCTGTTTTGTGGAACTCCTTGCCTTCATCCATTTTCCTGAAGTATTTAATCTTCCTCTCTTTAAGTCCCGCGTCTGCTCTCACTTGAGGGATTTGCTGTAAGTAAGGGGCTGGGCGAGTTTACTTTCCTTTTTTTTTTCTTGCCCCCTCCTTTTGAAAAGGGCCCTACCCATGAGTGGTAGCATCATATTATATATATATAGTATATATATATATATTTATATATATATATATATATATATAGGTATATATATTATAATATATTTATTATATTATTATTATATTTATATTATATATATATATTATATATTATTATATATATATGATGCTACACTCATCGGGCAGGGCCCTTTTCAAAGGGAGGGGGCAAGAAAAAAAAAAGGAAAGTAACTCACCCGCCTTGCTTACCGCACCTCAGTGAGCACACGCGGGACATCCAGAGGAAGTTCAAATACTTCAGGAAATGGATGAAAGGAGGAGTTTCAAAAACGATTGTTGGATGGAAAGGAAGGATGCACCACAACGAGTAATACGTTGATCTCCAATGGTGAGAGTAGGTACCTCTTGGTGTTCGAGGGCGACGTAGTGGTGGAGGAATGTGGGTGCCGTTGTAATACCTATAGAAAAGAGATAGGGGCGCCAATGGCACGTCGCAGAGAAAGAGGGTCAAGGGAATCAGATAGTATTGGACAGTTTGTAAGTCTCTGAGCCGGATCCACCCCAAATGGAATACAGTATTCCATAGAGAAGAAAAAGGACCATATATAACTGGAGTAATGAGCAGAAGAAAAAAATTCGCTTAATCTGAACAGAATTCCCAGCTTCTTTGAGGCCATTTTAGCAACCAATGTGATATGAGGTCTCCAAGACAATTAACTATTTATGTCCAGTCCAAGAATGTTTATGTTGTTTACAGGTGAGACATTAGAGTCGTCGAAGGGGATAGGAAAGTTGAGTGGTCGTCGTCCTATGTGTGGCTCGTCTAAAATTTTTAAATTCTTAATTTGCTCTAGTTGGACTAAAAGTTGGGCACCACTGCTGTATATCTTACATAGTCTGTTTGATATAATAACCATGTATATATTTATTATTAGCTGATTTTCACTACAAAATTTCATTTTAAGGGTTGAACCCATTTTTGAAGTTCGGCCCTCCACCTCAAGTTCTTACCACTCTGATTACCCATTCCCCTTCTTTCCAATCATCAATTATTTTCTTCTGACAAGAATTTTTAAGGTGTTTTTTCTTCATTATTACTTTTTAGAGTTGGGAGACTTTCGTGGTGACGCTTGACATATCTAAGTATTTTGATGAGGTACAGTGTATGCTTCGTTGATTTGCAAGTTTTATCCTTTTGATTTCCTACTTCTCCTTTCTTTTACTTGACGTTAGCGGTTTTTATTTCAAAACATGTTTGATATCAGTTGTTTGTGGGATGTGCGATGTCCTACTCTTCTGGATTTCTTCTTATCCCCAGCTCTACTCTATTGGCTCACTTTCATTTGGTGGTATTCTCACTTCTGCTCATACTAACCTTCTCATTTTCATTATTTCGGCGACTCGAACCCTCTATCCTGCTACTCACTAAAAATCGTGTTAGATCTCCTCTTCCTTGTGTGCATCCTAGAGTGCGCCTCTCTCATCTACTCTTGCCATATCCTAGTTTCCCTTGTTGTCTGAAAAAGAATATATTTTGCTCTAGTGAGGTTGTTGTATCTCCCTGTGCCAACCTTGTTACAAATTCAACCCTTTTAAAAATCGTTCTCCTCTCAAAGACATCAATCTAACTTTTATTTATGCCCTTTCATGGTTCTTCCATTCTCTCCTGTTGACTAATATAAACATCCTTAGTCTTCAACTACAAAACAACAAAAATGTCTTGGAAACCTATGTTCGGCATATGCTTAATAAGGACGTGTCTAAATAATTGGGAGTTAATGTTTATATAGTTTCAGTTACTCCAATCACACTCAAGTAGTCTCATCCGCCGTTTATTGAGCCTCCTCTGCTCTCATATTATATGGATAGGCTCAGGTTTTCCCCGTATCTGGTGTGTTTGGGATTAGCGTTGAAGCCAAAGGTTAAAGATCGTTGTTTAATTCAGTTGACATCTTGCTAATTCACTTAGACCTTTCATTGTGAATGTTGAAAGCTGAGCTTTGTCTCTTTTCTATATGTACACTAGCGGGTAATGTTGGAGGGGATCTGACCATTCGGTATGGTCTTCCTTCCTTTTACTATGCTCTCATGCACAAGGTGCACATTGAATTTTGTTTGACACGGCAACCCCATTCTTTTCACTGTTTGTTTTCCTTTTCTTACCAGCCACCTCTTTTTTTCTTCGTCTCATTTCGGCTTTCTATTAATTTTTAAAGCTTTACTTTTAGTATGATTATTTTTTCTGCGAAGGGGGCATTGGTATGAGACTTTTTTATTTAATTTTTTCAACACCTTTAATTTTGTTTTACACCACCTCCTACTGGCTGATTATGCTATATATAAATTATATACTATATACTAATATTATACTATTATATATAATTATATTATTATATAATAATTTATTATAATTATATTATATATATTTATATATTATATATATTATAAATAATGATATATAATATAGTATATTTAGTAGATATAAATCTGCCCACGGATACAACCAACCTCATTGCAGTTAGGTCTTGATCTAGGGCGCACGAATTTTTGTTTCATTGTATTCTCTAAATAAGGTTGACATTAAAAAGTCAAAGGTTATGTTATCTAGGCTTGATAGTCATATCCCATGCTCGGGCAAAATAAGCATTTGGGAGAAATTTAGCCACCGTTTTTGACTGTTGGTTCGCATCCAATGAGAAACCTTCTTTATTGCTAGTAAGCATGGAGGGAGGGTGGGGTGAGAGCTGAGAGTGTGATTATGTATTATGTTATAAATTAAGAATGATTTCCGTTGAAATGTTGTGGTATATTTTTAGTATGTGTGTGTTGTAGGTATTGAAATTAGTTTAATCACGACGCTCCCGTTCGTTTAAACTTGCAATATTAAATTATAGTGAAAATTCTCCTACCTGCTCGGCTAGTATTTTTGTTTTCAGTTTCATGGCAGCCAGACCAGATTTGAACTTTCGCGCTCGCGACGAGAAAAAAAAATTACGACATCTTAGGATGAGAGAAAAGATAATTTGACTTTAGTTCACTGATACTACCATGAACTCCGGAATGTGTGATTTTAGGGACTGATATTGAGCGTAAGAACAAGGTTTCATTTTGAAATGTAGGTAGAGGATGTGTGGATTCAAACTTTACATTTTACATTTAAAAACACGATTGAGAAAATGAGGGAAAAAAAAAAAGAAAGAAAGAAGAAAAAAAGCTCTATTACGAATGGACAACCATACAGACCTACTACTTGACAAACGCAAATAAAATTGCATATATGTAGCAGGGGTCGTAGTGATATTTTATTGGTTGTTGGTGGTAGCTTTCTGTAATGGTAGAGTATAATCGATAAAAAGAATGTTTATTGACGATAGGAGTGAAGCGTATATGTAGAATAAATGGGTCGAAAGGGATTGGGTTTAAATATTTTAGATGTGACGTAAATTGCATGAAAACGAAATTCTATTTACTTCATCTCGCTCCCTTGGCTATATTGTGTAATATTGTCTTCCTTGGTTCTTATATTCACATCTGTTGTTGTGGTTGGGTGTTCCTGGAATTAAAAAGAAGTTACACTTTTCCTTGATTTATTGTAGGGGGGGTTTCGTTGTTTCTCGTTATTGCAGGGGAAGGTGTTTAGAATGATCGGTGAGCAATGTGAGAGATTTGAAGGTGCTACCTACACCCCGTTTGCATTAAAAGACTATGCACGATTTGGCTTTGTGTGGCTGAGAATCTGAAAAGAGGTGTTGAGAAGGATTAGTTAAGAGCTGAAAATGAAAAGGAAAAGAGGGAAACGGATGATGCAGAGTGTCTTTTAAGCTAGATCGGGAGAGCCTCGTGTAATTGGTTACTACCATAGGTGGGCTTGGTTGACTCAATTATATATCCTGCGGGTGACTTTGGCAAAGGGGGACTAAGATCAGTCTTTTGTCTTAAGCGCCAGATCTACTACGCTACTTCTATTGATCTTTGTACTTCTTAATATTTTCGCGTTCTCTTGAAAATGTTGCAAGGGTTCTTCCCTATGAGGGTATGTTGTTACCTGTTTATGGTTTATAGTAGTGAAACTATTGGTCTGCAATAAGAGATATAGATCTAAAGTACAATGGTTCAGTACCATATTTTGTTTCGGAATATTTGTGTTGGGAGAATTGAATTATTTAAAATGAGGAAATTAACTTACATTAATATTTATTTATATGATTTAACTCGTTAATAAGTTGTGTGGTGTTAAAGAAAGATAAATAAGAGAAATAAACGAGTGAAGTTCCATTGTATGTATGGTTTGTGGTCATTATGGAAAGGATTGGAATAGTTGGTTTGTTTGGGTTTGGTTTTTATATGCGGAATGTATAGTAGCGGAGTGCGTGGCTGGAATCGGACCGCTGGGTAGACGCTGGAAGAAAAGGTGTATGAGTCAGCAAAGGAATCGCCTGAAGTGAGAGGAAATGTGAGTTTGCAAAGGCAGAAGGAAAGGTGCATAATTTAAGGAGGTGAGAGGATTGGAGTTTTCATTTCTATGAGGGTGTATGGTTGGGCCTACCTGGGCCAAAGTTCCTACATTGAACGAATACCACAGTGAGTGTCTGTCGCAGTCCCGTTGAAACCCTAGTGCGAATTTCTGACTGTAACGAATTAACTCACTTAAGGGTATATTAAAAGAGACCGGTAAGGTGGCTTCTTTTCGATCTGTGTCATTGATTCCTCTACTTCTTTTCTTGTTTTCCGCCGTGGGCATGCGACGCACCCTCACCGCCCAATCTGTGGGATGAAGGTAGGATGTTGGTAGTGAAATGATGAATGTATGATCAATTTAAATTCCTCTGTGAATAAATGGTGCCAGGACGCTCTAAAATAGTTTCCATCCAAAATGAAAAGATTAAATAACCAAGATTTTAGAAGAAGTATTTCATAGTATTCTTAATTAGAATTTACAAGTACCAACTTTCTTCAACACTGTTACCAGTTGAGTACGTGGTTAGGAGTTTGAGTCATAACAGGTTAAATCTGTCATGTTCTACGAGATTGGATGAGAAAAAGATGCAACTGTAAGGAAAAAGAATCGCACAGAGTTATTCTCCTCAAAAGGAGGCGAAATTAGGCGACTTGGAGATAATTCAAGAAGAGTTTGTTTTCATTCAACACCGTAAATTGAGAAGATGATGTTTTAAACGTATTAGTGACCAGCTCGTTGAAGAGAATGTGATCAAATAAAGAAAAGCCAAGTATACTACACCTTTTTCAAGAGAAAAAATTTATATGTGTTGGAAAACCACCCAAAATATTGAATTTGCATTTCTGCATTGCATAAGGTACGAAACAAGTCTGGGGTGGTTATGAAGAAGTTTCTGAAGGACCTCAGTAGGTAATTGCTTAACCCGCCTTAAAGCTTGTTGGTTGTAAGAGATATAATTGTGTCATTGGGAACTGTCTATGGAGAAGTGAAGAGGAAAAATCATGGGTGTTTTAGTTCTCTCGTTCGAACATTTCCTTACGGAAGTCATTTGCTTATCGGAAAAAGATGTAGAAGAATTGAGATATTTTCCATTTAATTATCAATTTAAGACGATAGAATCTTACATTGTAGAAATGAAGAGGGTTAAAGCTATTTATTTAAGCGATTGGTTAGAGACGTTGGTTGTATTTGTCGCTCTTGTTTCGAAACTAGTTGTATGGTGAGAACACGGTTTCAGGCAACTCTTTAGGTGAAAGTGAATTTAGGCAGAAGATACGGCCCGTTCAGTTTGTCAAGTAATGGGAGACATGTCTAAGGAGAACAAGGGTTTTTTGATAACCGTTAGAAGATACCATTTCACGACCAATATGCCTTCAGAAGCTATAGAAGAGAGAGAGAGAGAGAGAGATGAAAGAGAGAATATGGGAGAGAAGAGTTCAGCAAGGCAGATGTCGGAAGAAAAGGTAGAGATCGG
This sequence comes from Trachelipus rathkii, assembly GCA_015478945.1. Classification (NCBI taxonomy): domain Eukaryota; kingdom Metazoa; phylum Arthropoda; class Malacostraca; order Isopoda; family Trachelipodidae; genus Trachelipus; species Trachelipus rathkii. The sequence goes on along the minus strand of JABUQX010065648.1, from coordinate 3,730 downwards.
AAGAGAGGAGGATGAGTTTGTGAGAGCAGGAGAGATGATTAATGATGTAGAGGATGGATTGATGAGATTATGAGATTTAATGAAGAGAGAGAGAGATGTTTGAGGAGAGAATCTTGAGTAGGAGGAGAGAATGATGGAGGAGGGTGTGAGAGAGAGTGAGTATTGAGATTTTTGATGAGATTGAAAGAGAGAGAGAGAGATAATTATTGACAAAAGGAAATTAATGGAAAGTAGAGAGAGATGAGAGAGATGCAGATGAGAGTATGAAGAGTAGAGACTTGATTTTTGATTGATGATTTGATTTTGTTTAATGTTTATTTTTGAGATTTTTTTGAGATGAGATGAGAGCTAGAGAAGAATTTTTTTGATTAATATGAGTATGAGAGATGTAGTATTGTACGGACTTGATTAGTATGATAAGAGAAGAGAAGAGAGAATTTGCAATGTTAAGCCATACAAATGAGTACTGTATTTGTGAAAGTTTGTTTATAATATGAACAAAATGCTCGCGGAATTTGTTTTTTATTACGAAATTAAGAAGTAGACTGTTTGACTGAAGAGTTAAGCTTTAACAGAATGGTAAGAAAGAGTTGATGTCCGTTGGGAGATGCTTGAGGAGAAAAGAGGAAGAAACAAAGTTGGAATCAGGAAAGAGTCTGCAAATAGAACACAATTGAGAGATTTATAGGTCCTTCGCAGTGTTGTCAGAAAAGCACCACTTTTTACTGAAATGAGTCTGATATAGATAATTGTATTTAGTTAACTGAATTTCTCAATGATGTAAATATATAATTAACATTTATCTTCTGACATGGAAGGTACATACAATTATCCTATATGTAGTGCGGTCTTAAGCTGTGGAAGACTGTCTCAATCACGTGCGCTTATTTTTTTTTTCCATCATTTTGTGTTACTTTATACGGTGTGCTCACCGTATATGCGCAAAAATGTTAAAACGCATTATTCGCCACTAATAAGTTTGCTTACTTGACGTTTTACCATGACAGTAAGAAATGCACTTGTGTTTTTTTTCTGTTTTTTTTATTTAAACAAATTGAATCCATGGGTTTTTTGATTTAAGGCAAGTTTAGAATGTTAGTGTGTCACGCTCCATGACAGAGATTTAGAGAATCACCACGTTTAGTGTTTATTCTAAAACACTCTGTGGGTGAGAGGTCTCCGGCTTTCAAGTTAGTAATCATCTTCCAATGATTATTTATATTATATTATATATTATGTATATATGTATTATTTTATTATCTTTTAAATTTTATAAATTTTACAAAGCGACAGATGTTTAAAGAAGAAGAACTTATTATTATATATTGAAGTTATTATTTATTTATAATTATTTTATATGTGCTATATATTTTTCTCTTTTATATAAATATTTGTTATAACTAATTATATATATATATATGATTTGTGGTAATCAGCAGGTCTTATATCTCACGTGCAGATCAAATGATAATTAAATACCTATTCCATGGGACCTCTTCAGAAAAAGTCATTTTAACTATTTAATAATAATTAATTTTTTTTTATATTAATATATAATTAATAGATAATTAATAATAAATAATAACAAAATAATAATATTAATATATAATTAATAATAATAATGTAAATAATGAATTAATTCAATTATATTAATTAAAATGATAATGACATAATAATAATAATAAATAATTAATAATTAATATATATAATAATACATATGTTAGATATTAGTAGATGGAGAGTGAAGTGTGAGAGTGTGGAGAGTGTAGAGTGAGATGAGGTGATGAGTGAGAATGAGAAGAGGATGTGATTGCGAGCGGGAAGGGGAGAGTGAGATGATAGAGTGAGTTATTAATAATAGTTTGAAATAGATTCCTCTTATCTATTTCAATTTAGTTGTCTTCATTTAAATATATTAAACAGATAATTATAGATTAGTATATATATTTTGTCAATACTATAATATAATAATATAATACTTTATATATTATCAATAAAATATTTAGCCTTATATATATATTTATTATATTTACTAATTAATATTTATTAATCTATATATTTATATATTTTATATATTACATCTATATTATAATATTTATATTATTATTCATATATAATATTATTACTATATATATATATTATATATATTATTTAATAGAGATGTGAGTGCAATAATTATCGCAATGTTTATCAATATAGCATTCGCGAATGATTTTTATTTTTACGAATAAATTATCGCATTTCTATATTTCTGGGCATATGGTCTAATTGGCATAATATAAAATCATCATTATGGAATGGGTAATGAAAATTTAGCGTACTTTGATGTGTACTTGACCAGGTGATATGATTTAGTTTAATAATACTCGACTCGAGGTATCTTGTGTCTGTCTAGTTTATTTGTCATTCTATCTCGATGTGATCTTTAGTTAAGATTGAGAGACTTAGCTACGCTTTACAGTACGTGTTGATATAACAGTTCTCGAATTTAAGCTGTTGATTTTACGTAAGTTGTCGCATGCGTTGTCCTCATGCTATGCTTGGTTTTTCTTGGGATTTGCTTTGAGTATTGCATCCAATGAATTCGCAAATAGTACTTTGCAATTGTAATTAGTCTCGGAATAGTATAGAACACTCTGGGATGAAGAATATAACTAATTTCTCATCCTAGCAAACACAAAGAAAGATGTTCACTAAATATATTTAGCTAGTAGTACATAGAGAATAGGTATAGTTTCTCCAAATTCCAGCTTTATTTGGGGGTAAATTACTCTTTGAACCTTTTATAAAAAATACAAAAGCGGTTGTTTTATAAAAGACAAAAAGATGTTACTGTATGTGTTCAGATATAGATAGTATATGGACGATCCTTTTGGATTTTTTCGCACTTTGGAATCTTGTCTATGTAGGCTAATGAAACTTGCTGCTCCTTTCTACACATTACGTCAAATGTTATATTACAGAGATATTGTTTGTGAGAAAAAAAGTTTTAGAATTAATAACCACTATCAAACGATCATTCAGGTTAACTTTATCCACCGATGCATGGTTAGATAATCAATCAGCAGTTTCTTTGTTCCCTCTGACTAGTCATGCAAAACTCACTGAAAATTCCGTCGGAATGACCGATCTATTCAGGAACCCTAAACAGGAAAACTGCTTCCACAAATAAGTCGTATTCGTACTCATTGTTGCTTTGGAAAGAATTTAACAATTTTTTTTTGCACCGAACAGAAGCTCTAAATTATTTGAGGAAGCGGTCCACGGAAATTAATTTAATAATGCGAACAAAGAATGAGATCATTCCCTGGGATGTGCTATCTAAACGGAATAGATGTATAGACTAAATGAAAAAATTGCGGAATAATCTATTTTCCAGGAAAAGATTGGGGAATAAACAAAAATATCCCTAGCTAAAACTTATAACTGCTATCAAGAATATAAAAAATTCTCCATAAACATAAAAAAGGCACTATTTCTGTCTGCAACGCCTAGAAGATGAAGTGCTGCTATCTCTATAGTGGCAGCAGATATAGGAGGTGCATTAGAGCGTTCGGAGTTTAGTTTTGTTGGTGCATATTGCCCTTGAGAGATAGTTAAGGCGAGAAGTAGCTGTGTATCTTCATCTATCTGTAGACTATGATAGGCGTCGAGGGGGTTCCGGTATGTGAAGATGTGACTCTTTTCCAAAGTGACTAAAATGTCCTTAAATCTTGGTAGTGAGGATCTG
>JABUQX010065647.1:35000-46780 GCA_015478945.1 Trachelipus rathkii | reverse complement strand
CTTTTTCACTAAATGTTAAAATGTCCCACATTGATTTTTTTTATTTATTATTTTATTCTTGTTTTAGGCACCTAGTGTTCTGCGTCTAGTATTGGACCTTTTTTGTAGCGGACCTTTTATAGCGGACCTATTACCTGAAATAATATATCTAAGAAAATTTGATTGTATTGAACATTTACGTTGAATGATTTTGTAATAAAATTGAGAAGCAGCAGATAGCGACTTTTACTAAACAAGAGCCTATACGTTAATCGCCCACAAGCACAAGAAAAATTCTTTAGGGCGAAAGTGGCGCCTTTGTTGAAGCTGAAGTCTCAAAGCAGAAGAGTATATCGCTGTGTGAAAGCGACTCCATTTGGTGGAACACGCAGAACGCATCGCCCTCGCTACCAGGTGCCAGAAATCACTGCGCTTTGAGGATTTATATACTTACGGTACCATATTGTTTTTTTCGCTGTTTTACTTTTTTTGATATATCAGAATTTGGAATATTGTTTACCCCCCTCTCTCAGAAATTTATATAACATTTTAAAAGTCACTTTCAATTTAAAGGGGTTATATAATATTTAATGTTTTTCTTTTATTTATGATATAATTCACGTCACTATTTTGAAAAACATTTGCTCCACAAACTAATGTTTCTATCAAATATATTAAGTATTAAATGATGAGAGATAATATTTACAAAATTAATTGCTTTGACCGCGCAAGGGTCAATAATGTGCCAAATTGGAGACATTACCGTGATGCCGGACTCTCCTTTTCTAATTTCTCTTCTCAAAGTCATCCACAGGATAATTGGAGAGTGCCACAAGAAGTCGGTTCTCAACCACTGGAACATTTTCAAGATATCAATCACAATGAGAAGTCACAAAATTTTCATTTTCGAGGGGGCCGGAACAGTCCAAGCCTGTCTCTCTCCAGCACAATCTCTCCTCATCCTTTGATATAAGTACTCCAGCAAACGACGCCTTGGAATTGAACTATCTCAATGGTACACCACCTCTTCTCCAGACTCGAAAATTTGGAAAATATTCTCATCATGGAAATGGTAGCTCGACTCCTCTCGGCAGCATCGGGCCACAGACGGATGTTATGGTATTCAGACCAGCCATCACTCACAAGGGTTTGTTCAAGGGAAATAAAAAGGTAGAGTCTCAAATTTTGTTTACCACATCTTATTTAAATGTTCTATCTGACACGAAATCTATTAACAAATATAAAATTAATTTAAATGTTAATACTAAAAATAGATTTCGTGTTGTTTTCCTAAAGAAAGGTAATTTATGTAAAAGGAAGCAACCCTCTCAATCGACTCCACTCCAGGCTCCTCATTATTTTAATGCTTCCATTACAGAAATTGATAGCCAATATCAACACGCTAGCACGAGCCCCACAGCTCAAATGGATGTTCTAAATAAAGTTTCGCATAATTGGGTTGAGGAAAAGCTTGTACCTAATAATGATATGAAAACTTTTGCTTATGTTAACTCATACAATGATAGGGCTTTAGACAATATTTCACATACAGTTTTTGATGATAATTATTTAAAGATTCCTTCCGAAGCCTCCTCTCACGGGACTTCTCACACAGCTATGAATGAAATCGATGTCGAAACCATCGCCCATGGTTCGTTAGCGGCAGCTATGAATGTCTCTCACGCCGCTAACCAATTCTCTTGCATGTTTAGAAAAGCTACTGATGATGTTGTATTTCCATCAGAATGCTCAAATTTTAAAACTTCTTTATGTAAAAATAATATTAATCCACAATGTCTCACAACTATTAATGATACAAACACCACTACACAAACAAATAATTTTTATAATAATGTTATTATTCCCAATGATATTGAACTCATCGCAAATGTTAATACACTCGCTACACATGTAAATTCCAACAGCAAGGTTATTTTTCCTCATATTAATTTGGACAGGTCCATGAATGGGTCTTCTTTTGCTATTCATAATGATTTTAAATTTAATGATCACTCTCATGCATGCCTTAACAATCAATATGATATAAATTTAAAGAGTACTTTTCATACGCAATATTGTTTTCAAGGTGCAACGGACACCGTTAATGATAAAGATTATAGCGCTAATACTTCTTTTTTAGATTTAGATTTTAATGACTCCGTCGAGTCAGGTTTTGATGAAGCACTTTTTACGCCCGAAGATAGGAAAGTAGTCGTGACGCAGAGTTTTTATCACCCTCTGGAAAACCGAAAGTCCACTCTTATAGAGCATTCACATTTTCCAGAGACAGCACATTTTACTCTCGAGAATAAAAAAGCAGTAGAAATGACGCAGGGTTTTAATCATTTGCAAGACCATATTGCCTTTTCCCGATTGGAAGGGTGTAATATGGATTCTTCTCTTACCAAAACTCCTTTATCTCCCCATTCTTTTATTAAAACTTTCCAGATTAATGATGACTCTGAAACAGATTCGCGAAGCACAGATATTGCCGAGGTAGGCCGCAGTGTGGCAAAAGTCAACTCCAAGAACGAGGTTTATATGCAGCAGTTGCAAGTTGATATTCAAAGCTCAAGCGCAGATGAAATTGAAGATGAGTCACAGATGGTGAAGTTGTCAATGGTGAAATTGGATTAGAGGATCACTCGCAAGTATCTATAGAGATGGAGTTTACAGATGATAGTCAATTGAAAGGTAGGAGTATCGCTTGTTTTTATTGTCATAATATACCACGTGATGTAGCAGTGGTAGGAGATAGTGTGGATATTGAGCCTGGTAGACTATTTGATAGCACTGAAAGTAGTAGTGACTGTTCTGAAAACACTTTTGGAAAGCAGTTAGCTCTCGCGCCTATAGAGCACTTGCCACAGTAATAGAACGAGCTTCACATTTGATAGACAGGTCAGAGCAGACGCTGAGGTGAAACGCAGCAGGGAGGTAAGATTGGATATGCCAGAGGATCCAGTGGGACATATGGCAAATATTGAGACACTTGTAGATACAAGGCATAGCAATAAATATGAAAGGTTCTCTTTCAATATTTACAGACAGAAAAAAATAGTTAAGAAATATAACGAGATAGGTAGAAGGAACGCTTACGCACACACTAGAAACAGTAATATATTATACGCTAAAAATAATACTAAATTGTATGAAGAAAGTATTGATAATGATTCATATAAGTATAATTTAATAGGAAATATTTCTTCTCCCTATCCGCATGATTTCCTTATTTCCTAACCTCTTGTTTTAATAAATGTTTTACCTTCAATAAGCGTCATGACTAACTCTTTTGGAGGTAGGTAGTAGAATTGATCTAGTTTACCCTCGTATATCTCACTTCTTTGATATTCACATTCACTCTTAAAAAATGCTGCTCAACCAATTTCCAGACACTTAATTAGCTCAACCATAAAATGCTCGTACCTTCATATCTTTAGATCCATTCTTCCTACTTCATACCGATTTTATCACTTTTAATTATAGAGTATATATCTTATCTTTCCTCCCATCCCTGTTCATATATGTTAGAATTCAGACGAATCTTTTAAATCTCGCTCTCCCTCTCCCTCTCCAGAGGCGCTTCCAGCTCCTAATTTTTCAACTTTTTCTACTCGCCCACTACCTATAGCGGAGTCAAACCTTCCTCTATATCCCAAAGATTTACAGCCTTCCTCTAATCCTACAGCTCTTCAAGGAGAGCTAACTTTTTCTTCTTGCACGAATGACACTAATTTGGCTGACGATGTAGACGCAAACTCTCACTCATTGATTGGTCCCGCTCATTTTTTAGAGGCACATATATCATTCAATAATCACACTTTAAGAAATAAACGTTTTCTTCTCGATACCGGGAGCACTTCCAGTTTGGTAAAACAGTCACTTATCTTAGAATTAGAATGCAAATTTGCTATTAGTATACCACTTACTAAAACGCCGATCACATTGAAGTCCGTCACGGACGATATTTTTGACCAGCTCGGGACTACCGTTTTATATCTTCACATGCGCAACACTGTTTTACCCGTCCATTTCATTGTAGTAGATGACACATTTTGCGGTTTTAAATCTGATTTATTGTTAGGAACTAATTTTCTTACTCAGCCTAGGATAAGGTTTGAGGCACACAAGAACTCTCTTTCTTTTGTATCTAACACGGAGTACATCTCCATGCCTCTTATTCCAATATACCCCCAGGGACAGAGCCGTCCCGAACCACAGGTGAACTACAACACATCCTCACCTGTCTATCCAAATGTAACAAACTTTGCATATGATTTACTGATAGACACAGCCACTACGAATAAGCTTCCTATTGGTGACAATGTCGCTCCTCCACCTTTTTCTAAAACTTTATCGGATCAGGCGCTTTCTCCGGTCAACACAAATGACCAAATGAAAACCTCTAATGTCAATAACAACGTTGCACATTCAACTTTGCGGCAACGATTTTTTGAGGAGCTGACAAACGATCGGTTTCGAAACCCTACACATAGGGGACATCACACTCCCTCCTCCTTTCCTCGCAAACCTTTTGCAACTCCACACACTTGTTCTCGCCGGAAAAATCCGCAACATTTGACCCAAGATGGGCATTTTCAATGTTTTTCTCCTTATGGACACACTCCACAAAATTCTCGCTTCCGCAGTGGTAAAATTCCTTCTAAAGAAAACCATACTCAGGGAGCCCACAGATCTTTCTTTCATTTCGCTAATAGAGAAGATCTAGTTAATAACTGGAGAAGACCTTCTTTAATCCAGAAATCCAGGGACGCCCCCACACTTTCCGCACATCCCCCCAGTGGGACTCGCAATGTTCGCAGCTCGCCAGCTGACACACTTGTCAAAGATAGCTCTAATGCATGCGCTAAACCTATTTCTCTTGATAATATAAATTCAAATGGGGTTAAAAGCTTTTTGCATGACGAATATAATGTTAATACTCCAAAACACTCTAATATTTTAGCTCATAATGTACGCTTCGACAGGGATTTTAATAAAAATTTAAAGCATGATTTTCACGGGGTAGAAAATTCTCTTATACCTAACAATACGGTTAGCATGACTGAGACTGAAAATGGTATCGCAAATTTCAATTCAAAATTAGCTAGGGTTTGTCCTGAAAGTAGCATGTGTTCTCAGGAATATTTATTAAATGGGAAACTTATAGGGGACTCTTCTCCTCACGCTGTAGGCAACACTGAGACTTGCATTAATATAGATGATTTAGACATTGGCAACGCGCATGCCTATAGCGGGAACTTAAATTTAGGTAGTGTTAATATGGTAGAAAATGGAAATGGCAGTGCGCATGCAAATGCCCTATCCCCCAATATGATAGATAGTAGCACAAACGCTTTTGGATGGGATAATAGCCTTCCTCTTAACACTTCCTCACTTTTTAGTAGTTCTCCAGTGGTTAAATCTCTATTACCGCTAGAGTGAAAACTCCTTCTACTCTTCAGCATGCTCTTTATTTTCCTCCAGCTCGCATTAAAGAACAATGTTTAGCACATTCACAAAATAAAGCTCAAGATTTAGCGTTTAATGTTCCATATAACACTGAGTCTTTCCAGACACTCATTACAGCTTTAACTTCTTCTCCTCCCTTGAAATTTTCATTGGGATCTCAGACTCTTTCGTTGCATAATAACGCGTTTCCTATAGGATAACCTCATTCTCAGGAAACCACTTTCACGCTCTCTATGGTGATCAACCACCCCACCAGTTTTCTTTAATGATCATATGTTGATCACTCTTCAACCTCCTTCTACACGAGTTGTTTCTTACACTTTCCATTTCACAACAGAATCATGCCTCATGTCTTCACACATCACACTTGTCAAGACTCTTCTTCAAAGTTCTCATTTATCTACTCTTACTCATAATACTTACACCGCACCTATGTGCATTCGCATTCACATTCTTACCCTCCCTTTTTCTCGAAAGAACAACACTTTCCATCTACTCTCTTCGCAAATCGTATCTTCTCCTCGCATTCTACACAAAAAATTAGCTTTCTCCTTTCTCTCACTACAGAAACTTCCACACTCTTAGATCATGTCAACGTTCTTCACAAAGTTAAAACTGAAACTTTCCATACACACCTCATTTTCATATGTGTGTAAACTCAAAATAACACTCACTTTATGATGCTGAACACACTTAACACATCTTACGTAAACACACTCCTTTTAAAACCACATTCATTGCATTTTCCAATACCTTTCACTCTCAACACAAGGACATTAACCACAATCATGCCTCCTTCTTTAACAGACTTATCACTGTAACATAACACATTCCATTCCATAACTCATCAATCACATCAACGCGACCTCACATCACACAGATTCATTTATACCATCTATTTATCCTTCTCTTTTTCCTTCCTCACACAGGAACATCTGTACCTCTTCACAACTACTTTTAGATTGTTAAAATTTTCTTTTTAAAGTGCCACGGGCCGGCTATTTTACATTTTACATCAATGTATAAATAACAAAACATATTAGAAAAACATTTCTAACATGTAAAATTATGAAACTGTAAACACACTTTCATTAAAGAATATTAAAAAAGTTTATAACAAATTAATGGTCACAAAATTTCAAATTTTATTTGCTTATTAATCCAATATACAACCTTCTCATAAAATCCTCTCTTCTCCCCTATCTTCACACACAAAATGTTTGAGAAATTGGATCTTCTTTACCTTGATATTAACAATCTTCTCCCTGAAATTAGAAAACAAAATATCAAAATACTACTACTTTAACAGATTTAAAGAAAATTTTTAAATAGAACAAATATAATTTTTGCTTCCCCATATATTTTTTTAATTTTATTACTAGTAAAATCAAAAATCTATTTATTGATGAAATTTAATGTAATTACTAACAGATAACTTAAATTCATTTCAAATTTTCGCAAGGTCAAAACACGGAGACAGATTTTCACTAAAATTTAACCCCCCAGCACTCGAACATTTTCATTAAACACATTTATTAAACCATATTCTTTTTCTTTGCCTCTCATTTTAACCAAATATATCAAGAATTAAAATGCACACGTTATTAAGGTTATTGCATACATCTTAAACTTTGAAACACCACCATTCATTGCAAGTATAATCCTTATCCTTACAAAACACCCTATACTCTAGAAGCCGGAAATCAAACCTTACTTTCCTTTCCTTCCAATGTTGTAGCTTCAATCTCCTGTCCCAAAAGCCAACCAAGACTAATTACGAGTAGCATTTTCCTTCTCCCACAAGGATGCACTTTTGTATCCGACAAATGCACCTTCAGATACCCTTCCCATTGTTCTTTCCAAACAAGTCTGATTTCAAAAGATTCGTAACTTCCTGAATCTTCACCTGTTCATCCACATTTTTGTAACTTTTCAAACTTCCAGGTTGAAATTAAAACCATTATATCCTCAGTGGGATACTTCATTAGAACCCACCTCTTCAAACCCTCCTCAACAAGGTTCATAGTTCAATTAACCTTTTCTTTTCACTGCAGGGGAAACTCTTTAACAATGAATTTTATTTGTTAAAAGATTATATGAAAAGGAAAATTTGAGATATCTATTTCTCCTTTTCATTATCAGTTTATCTTCAATCCGAAGACTTTCAGATAAATTTTATATCACTATTTTCTTTCTTCTATATTTATTTTTTTTCTCACGTAAGCTCAAAAATCGTTTATCACACTTTCAAAGTTCGCATTTTATTAAATTTTGTTATTTGCTCTAGATTATCTTATTTTTATTTTCATAAACTCTGATATCAAAATCTGAAGTTCAAATCCCCTCCACCTCTCCCGCGTCCTCCTCGACCCCAAAAGTAATTCCTTTAGATTTTCCAAAATCATTATTTCTTAAGCGATGGTACCGATAAGTTCTTTTATAAAATCGGTTTCCTCTTAGTGATTTTCTGGTAAGTCTATATTTGATTTTATACATTTTTTTTCTTCCACACGACTTTTACATTTCGGTCGTAAATATTTTAGATTAACAGTTTTGGTATTATGAAATTTCGTCCACAAAAATACTTCGTTGGAATATTTGATTTTTTTTCAAATTCCCTTTTTATTTTTTTTAGAATTTTTAAAGTTTTAATTTCTTTATTTAATTTTAAAGACACTGTGAGATTTGGTTTATAAGTTTTCCGTTACTACAGGAACTAGACAACGATTAACCAAACTAATTTTTTTTAATATTTTTCTTCTTGCGTTTCCCCCAGCACTTTAGATAATCTTTCTCACGAGCGTTATTTTCAAAGTGAATAAATTCATGCACGATTTTTTTACCACTTAATTTCTTTTATATTTTTGCACCTACCTCCCTTTAGTAGTGACCCACTAATTTTCACTCTACTCTTATGTCAATTTATATATGTATTCTTTTTTTCTTTGTTGTCGTCTACAAAGCTCCATCCTTTCCATTTTGTATCTAAACTTTTAATATAAAGTTTTTTTTGGTGAATATTTCCTGGCCTTTTTAAGCTTTTATACGCGATATTTCCCTACTAATCTTAAGAGTGAGGCCCTAAATTCTAATAGCCATAAGAACCACATTATTGTCTTCCCACGAATAATAATAATAATAATAATAATAATAATAATAATAATAATAATAATAATAATAATAATAATAATAATAATAATAATAATAATAATAATAATAATGAAGACATTGCACTCGATCTTGGACTTCGCGCGTATATTTTATTTGGTTATAGTTTCATATTTCTTTTTAATTGTTGCACCCCTTTTAAACACCCTTTGTGACCCAAAGAATATATCGCTATTTCCTCCCGTAATTTTTTTTATCATCATTTAATCAAAGCTCCTCACCCTCGTTTTTTTTTTTAGAACATACTAACTTGCTATTGGAATTTAAATTTTAAACATATTATAACATACACTTCCATCTACACTACATTTCAGCCACCTGAATTTCAATTTGTTTTTAGTTGTAAAAATGTTTTTATATTATCTTGGCTCCACTTTTTTTTACTTTGTATTAATTTTTCATCGGACCAAGATGTTAAAATTCATTTTTATTTTTGTTTAAAATTTGGTACACTTTTTGAAATTTATTACCTTAATGTAGTTGCTCAAGAAAATTTGTTTAACATTTTTGTACCTTAATGCTCAAGAATAGATACTTTTATTTCGTTTATTTTTAAAGTTAAAAGCAACTTACTTTGTCATAACTTTCTAAGAAAATTTGTTTAAAATGTATCAACCCAAGTAGAGATTTTATTTCATTCTTAATTTTAAAGTTCACAGTGTCATATGTTGTCAAAATTTTTAAGAAAAATTAGCTTAAAATTTTATTGCTATAATACTTAGCTATTAGAATGAAAAATGTTAAATTTTTATTTTTGAAATTTATGTAATTTCGTCATCAAGAAAAGACACTAAATTTTAACTTTTAATTTTTATTGTATAATTTAACAGTGTCCTATTTCATGTCATAAAACTTATTAATCTTTTCCACTAAATGTTAAATTGTCCCACATTGATTTTTTATTTATAATTTTTTTTCTTATTTTAGGCACCTAGTGTTCTGCGTCTAGTATTGGACCCTTTTGTAGCGGACCTTTTTGTAGCGGACCTATTACCTGAAATAATATATCTAAGAAAATTTGATTGTATTGAACATTTACGTTGAATGATTTTGTAATAAAATTGAGAAGCAGCAGATGGCGACTTTTACTAAACAAGAGCCTATACGTTAAAATCGCCCACACACAAGAAGAGAAAATTTTGTTGAGCGAAATATATATATATATATATATATATATATATATATATATATATATATATATATATATATATATATATATATATATATATATATATATATATATAATATATTATATATATATATATTATATATATATTATATATATATACTAATATATATAATATTATTATATACTATATATATATAATATATAATAATAATATAATGATAGTATATAAAATGTCTTCAGATGGGCAATCTTATTGGCGTGTTAGGTGTGAGAAGGAATTGATAAAATGAGGAATGAACATATTAGAGAGTTGTTGTGGGTGAAGAAAGGGGTAAATGAGAGAATTAAATGAAAGTACGTTGAGATGGTTTGGTCATGTTGGAAAGGAATGGATGATATTGTCGGTTCGTTAGCGATGGGATGTGTGAGTGTGCTGGCGAATCGACCGGCTGGGAGGACTGAAGAAAATGTGGATTGAGTCGGTAAAAGGAATACCTGAATTAGAGGAAATGTGAGTTGCAGGGCGAGAAAGAAATAATAATAATAAAGGAGTGAATGGAGGGGTTTTGTGAGGGGTATGATTGTGTTCCACCTGGGCCAAGGGATTAACCCCCACATTGACGAGAACATAGTGAGGTCCGTCGATGTTCCGTGAAGCTCTAGGTGGATTTTCTGACTACGACGAGTTCTCACTAAAGGGTATAAAGGGGGCGTTAAGGATGGGGATTCTTTTCGACTTGCGTCATATTCTGTCTACTAACTTTTCTGTTCCAGTGCACGTATCGCACCCTACCTCAATTCTTGGGGAAGAAGGTGAGGTGTTGATTATATATATATATAATATATATATATATTATATATATATATATATATATATATATATTATATATATATATATATAAATATATATATATATATATATATATTATATAATATATATATTATATATATATATATATATATATATACTATATTATATATATATATATAGATATAGTAAATATATATATATATTAATATATATATAATATATATATATATATATATATATATATATATATATATATATATATATATATATATATATATTATATACTTATAATATATAATATATTATATTATATATATATATATATATAATATACATATTTATACAGGTGATTCAAAAACCTCTGCGACAAACTCGGAGGGCTGATAGAGAAAACGATAAGGAACACATTTATTGTTAAATAAGCTATTTTGTATGACGCTTCGTTTCAAAGTAACGGACGATTAAGGTAAACACGTGATGTTGTTTGACGCGTCGTTACTTCGTAACCGGAAATTTTGGTTTTCTAATGTTATGTATGTGTGCGTGCGTAAATCTGTGTACTCCGAGGGTTGATAGAGGTAACAATAAGGATATTTTGTTAAGCAACGATTTGTTTTGACGCGAGGTTGTAAAGCAAAAAATATGGTAGCTTATGAAATCATTTTATTGGGGGAAAATTACAGGTGGTGTTCAAAGTGTCTGCCCTTGTACCTGATTACACTCGTTACATCGCCGTGCCATTGCTTGTCGGACTCTACCGAACATGCCCTCACCTGTGCTCTGATTTGATCAATCGCAGGGATATTCGCTGAATCAGTTCCTCTTCTTGTGTTGACTGGGTTAATGTACACAACAACTTCACATTGCCCCAAAGAAAAAATCTAGGGGCGTGAGGTCGGGCGATCTTGCAGGCCACGAAACAGGTCCCCCTCTCCCTATTCATTTGTCAGTGTAGACTCTGTTCAGATTCGCCCGTACTTGTGGCTGAAGTGCGCTGGAGCTCCATCATGTTGGAACCACATGTCTTGCGGGTCTCAAGGGGTATGTCGTCCATGAGCTGAGGAAGCGTGTTCTGGAGTAGTTGCAGGTATGCAGGTCCATCCCAAACGTTGTGGAATGATGACAGGTACCAGCAAGATAATCCCCAAGAATTCCACCCCAGATGTTTACGGTAATTTTCGCCTGGTGAACTCTTGATGAACATTGTGTGCGGATTGTCCT
>JABUQX010065647.1:10000-32500 GCA_015478945.1 Trachelipus rathkii | reverse complement strand
CTACAAAAAGGTCCGCTACAAAAGGGTCCACTACTAGACGCAGAACACTAGGTGCCTAAAACAAGAATAAAATAATAAATAAAAAAAATCAATGTGGGACATTTTAACATTTAGTGAAAAAGATTAATAAGTTTTATGACATGAAATAGGACACTGTTAAATTATACAATAAAAATTAAAAGTTAAAATTTAGTGTCTTTTCTTGATGACGAAATTACATAAATTTCAAAAATAAAAATTTAACATTATTCATTCTAATAGATAAGTATTATAGCAATAAAATTTTAAGCTAATTTTTTCTTAAAAAGTTTTGACAAGATATGACTCTGTGAACTTTAAAATTAAAAATGAAATAAAATCTCTACTAGGGTTGATACATTTTAAACAAATTTTCTTAGAAAGTTATGACAAAGTAGTTGCTTTTAACTTTTAAAAAATAAAGAAATTAAAAGTATCTATTCTGAGCATCAAGGTTACAAAAATGTTAAACAAATTTTCTTGAGCAACTACATTAAGGTAATAAATTTCAAAAAGTGTACCAAATTTTAAACAAAAATAAAAATGAATTTTAACATCTTGGTCCGATGAAAAATTAATACAAAGTAAAAAAAAGTGGAGCCAAGATAATATAAAAACATTTTTACAACTAAAAACAAATTGAAATTCAGGTGGCTGAAATGTAGTGTAGATGGAAGTGTATGTTATAATATGTTTAAAATTTAAATTCCAATAGCAAGTTAGTATGTTCTAAAAAAAAAAACGAGGGTGAGGAGCTTTGATTAAATGATGATAAAAAAAATTACGGGAGGAAATAGCGATATATTCTTTGGGTCACAAAGGGTGTTTAAAAGGGGTGCAACAATTAAAAAGAAATATGAAACTATAACCAAATAAAATATACGCGCGAAGTCCAAGATCGAGTGCAATAATTAATTTTTCCATTATTATTATTATTATTATTATTATTATTATTATTATTATTATTATTATTATTATTATTATTATTATTATTATTATTATTATTATTCGTGGAAGGACAATAATGTGGGTCTTATGGCTATTAGAATTTTAGGGCCTCATCTTAAGATTAGTAGGAAATATCGCGTATAAAAAGCTTAAAAAAGGCCAGAAAATATTCACCAAAAAAGCTTTTATATTAAAAAATGTTTAGTTAAAAAATGGAAAAGGATAAGGACGCTGTGTAGACGACCACCCAAAAGAAAAAGAATAACATATATTAAATTGAAATAAGATAGAAGAGATGAAAATTCAGTGGGTCACTACTAAAGGGAGGTAGGTGTGCCAAAAATATAAAAAGAAAATTAAGTGGGCGTAAAAAAAAAGGATGCATGAATTTATTCACTTTGAAAAAAAAAAACGCTCGTGAGAAAGATTATCTAAAGTGCTGGGGGAAACGCAAGTAAGAAAAAATATTAAAAAAAAAAATTAGTTTGGTTAATCGTTGTCTAGTTCCTGTAGTAACGGAAAACTTATAAACCAAATCTCACAGTGTCTTTAAAATTAAATAAAGAAATTAAAACTTTAAAAATTCTAAAAAAAATAAAAAGGGAATTTGAAAAAAAATCAAATATTCCAACGAAGTATTTTTGTGGACGAAATTTCTATAATACCAAAACTGTTAAACTAAAATATTTACGACCGAAATGTAAAAGTCGTGTGGAAGAATAAAATGTATAAAATCAAATATAGACTTACCAGAAATCACTAAGAGGAAACCGATTTAATAACAACTTATCGGTAACATTGCTAAAGAAATAATGATTTTGGGAAATCTAAAGGAATTAGTTTTGGGGTCGAGGAGGATGCGGGAGAGGTGGAGGGGAATTGGACTTCAGATTTTGATATCAGAGTTTATAAAAATAAAAATAAGATAATCTAGAGCAAATAACAAAATTTAATAAAATGCGAACTTTGAAAGTGTGATAAACGATTTTGAGCTTACGTGAGGAAGAAAAATAAATATAGAAGAAAGAAAATAGTGATATAAAATTTATCTGAAAGTCTTCGGATTGAAGATAAACTGATAATGAAAAGAAAAGGAGAAATAGATATCTCAAATTTTCCTTTTCATATAATCTTTAACAAATAAATTCATTGTTAAAGAGTTCCCCCTGCCAGTGAAAAGAAAAGGTAATTGAACTATGCAATTGTTGCAGGAGGGTTTGAAGAGGTGGGTTCTAATGAAGTATCCCACTGAGGATATAATGGTTTTAATTTCAACCTGGAAGTTTGAAAAGTTATAAAAATGTGGATGAACAGGTGAAGATTCAGGAAGTTACGAATCTTTTGAAATCAGACTTGTTTGGAAAGAACAATGGGAAGGGTATCTGAAGGTGCATTTGTCGGATACAAAAGTGCATCCTTGTGGGAGAAGGAAAATGCTACTCGTAATTAGTCTTGGTTGGCTTTTGGGACAGGAGATTGAAGCTACAACATTGGAAGGAAAGGAAAGTAAGGTTTGATTTCCGGCTTCTAGAGTATAGGGTGTTTTGTAAGGATAAGAATTATACTTGCAATGAATGGTGGTGTTTCAAAGTTTAAGATGTATGCAATAACCTTAATAACGTGTGCATTTTAATTCTTGATATATTTGGTTTAAAATGAGAGGCAAAGAAAAGAATATGGTTTAATAAATGTGTTTAATGAAAATGTTCGAGTGCTTGGGGGTTAAATTTTAGTGAAAATCTGTCTCCGTGTTTTGACCTTGCGAAAATTTGAAATGAATTTAAGTTATCTGTTAGTAATTACATTAAATTTCATCAATAAATAAATTTTTGATTTTACTAGTAATAAAATTAAAAAAAAATATATGGGGAAGCAAAAATTATATTTGTTCTATTTAAAATTTTCTTTGAATCTGTTAAAGTATTAGTATTTTGGTATTTTGTTTTTTTAATTTCAGAACGGAGATTGTTATTACCAAGGTAAAGAAGATCCAATTTCTCAAACATTTTTGTCTGTGAAGATAGAGGAGAAGAGAAGTTTTTATGAGAAAAGGGTTGTATATTGGATTAATAAGCAAATAAAATTTGAAATTTTAGTGATCTTACCATTAATTTGTTATAAACTTTTTTAATATTCTTTAATGAAAATGTGTTTACAGTTTCATAATTTTACATGTTAGAAATGTTTTTCTAATATGTTTTGTTATTTATACATTGATGTAAATAAATGTAAAATAGCCGGCCCGTGGCACTTTAAAAAGAAAATTTTAACAATCTAAAAGTAGGTGTGAAGAGGTACAGATGTTCCTGTGTGAGGAAGGAAAAAGAGAAGGATAAATAGATGGTATAAATGAATCTGTGTGATGTGAGGTCGCGTTGATGTGATTGATGAGTTATGGAATGGAATGTGTTATGTTACAGTGATAAGTCTGTTAAAGAAGGAGGCATGATTGTGGTTAATGTCCTTGTGTTGAGAGTGAAAGGTATTGGAAAATGCAATGAATGTGGTTTTAAAAGGAGTGTGTTTACGTAAGATGTGTTAAGTGTGTTCAGCATCATAATGTGAGTGTTCTTTTGAGTTTACACACATATGAAAATGAGGTGTGTATGGAAAGTTTCAGTTTTAACTTTGTGAAGAACGTTGACATGATCTAAGAGTGTGGAAGTTTCTGTAGTGAGAGAAAGGAGAAAGCTAATTTTTTGTGTAGAATGCGAGGAGAAGATACGATTTGCGAAGAGAGTAGATGGAAAGTGTTGTTCTTTCGAGAAAAAGGGAGGGTAAGAATGTGAATGCGAAATGCACATAGGTGCGGTGTAAGTATTATTAGTAAGAGTAGAGAAATGAGAACTTTGAAGAAGAGTTTTGAAAAGCGCGAAGCGTGAAGACATGAGGCATGATTCTGTTTGTGAAATGGAAAGTTTAAGAAACAACTCGTGGAGAAGTAGGAGGAGGGGGGATCAACATATGATCATTAAAGAAAACTGGTGGGGTGGGTGAACACCATAGAGAACGCGATAGTGGTTTCCTGAGAATGAGGTTATCCTATAGGAAACGCGTTATTATGCAACGAAAGAGGCTGAGATCCCAATGAAAATTTCAAGGGAGGAGAAGAAGTTAAAGCTGTAATGAGTGTCTGGAAAGACTCAGTGTTATATGGAACATTAAACGCTAAATCTTGAGCTTTACTTTGTGAATGTGCTAAACATTGTTCTTTAATGCGAACTGGAGGAAAATAAAGAGCATGCTGAAGAGTAGAAAGAGCTTTCACTTTAGCGGTGGGCAAAGGTAAGAGAGATTTAACCACTGGAGAACTACTAAAAGGTGAGGAAGTGTTAAGAGGAAGGCTATTATCCCATCCAAAAGCGTTTGTGCTACTATCTATCATATTGGGGGATAGGGCATTTGCATGCGCACTGCCATTTCCATTTTCTACCATATTGACACTACCTAAATTTAAGTTCCCGCTATAGGCATTCGCGTTGCCAATATCTAAATCATCTATATTAATGCAAGTCTCAGTGTTGCCTACAGCGTGAGGAGAAGAGTCCCCTATAAGTTTCCCATTTAATAAATATTCCTGAGAACACATGCTACTTTCAGGACAAACCCTAGCTAATTTTGAACTGATATTTGCGATACCATTTCCAGTCTCAGTCATGCTAACCGTATTGTTAGGTATAAGAGAATTTTCTACCCCGTGAAAATCATGCTTTAAATTAGTGTTAAAATCCCTATCGAAGCGTACATTATGAGCTAAAATATTAGAGTGTTTTGGAGTATTAACATTATATTCGTCATGCAAAAAGCTTTTAACCCCATTTGAATTTATATTATCAAGAGAAATAGGTTTAGCGCATGCATTAGAGCTAACTTTGACAAGTGTGTCAGCTGGCGAGCTGCGAACATTGCGAGTCCCACTGGGGGAATGTGCGGAAGGTGTGGGGGTGTCCCTGGATTTCTGGATTAAAGAAGGTCTTCTCCAGTTATTAACTAGATCTTCACTATTAGCGAAATGAAAGAAAGATCTGTGGGCTCCCTGAGTATGGTTTTCTTTAGAAGGAATTTTACCACTGCGGAAGCGAGAATTTTGTGGAGTGTGTCCATAAGGAGAAAAACATTGAAAATGCCTATCGTGGGGCAAATGGTGCTGATTTTTCCGGCGATAACAAGTGTGTGGAGTTGCAAAAGGTTTGCGAGGAAAGGAGGAGGGAGTGTGATGTCCCCTATGTGTAGGGTTTCGAAACCGATCGTTTGTCAGCTCCTCAAAAAATCGTTGCCGCAAAGTTGAATGTGCAACGTTGTTCTGGACATTAGAGGTTTTCATTTGGTCATTTGTGTTGACCGGAGAAAGCGCCTGATCCGATAAAGTTTTAGAAAAAGGTGGAGGAGCGACATTGTCACCAATAGGAAGCTTATTCGTAGTGGCTGTGTCTATCAGTAAATCATATGCAAAGTTTGTTACATTTGGATAGACAGGTGAGGATGTGTTGTAGTTCACCTGTGGTTCGGGACGGCTCTGTCCCTGGGGGTATATTGGAATAAGAGGCATGGAGATGTACTCCGTGTCAGATACAAAAGAAAGAGAGTTCTTGTGTGCCTCAAACCTTATCCTAGGCTGAGTAAGAAAATTAGTTCCTAACAATAAATCAGATTTAAAACCGCAAAATGTGTCATCTACTACAATGAAATGTACGGGTAAAACAGTGTTGCGCATGTGAAGATATAAAACGGTAGTCCCGAGCTGGTCAAAAATATCGTCCGTGACGGACTTCAATGTGATCGGCGTTTTAGTAAGTGGTATACTAATAGCAAATTTGCATTCTAATTCTAAGATAAGTGACTGTTTTACCAAACTGGAAGTGCTCCCGGTATCGAGAAGAAAACGTTTATTTCTTAAAGTGTGATTATTGAATGATATATGTGCCTCTAAAAAATGAGCGGGACCAATCAATGAGTGAGAGTTTGCGTCTACATCGTCAGCCAAATTAGTGTCATTCGTGCAAGAAGAAAAAGTTAGCTCTCCTTGAAGAGCTGTAGGAGTAGAGGAAGGCTGTAAATCTTTGGGATATAGAGGAAGGTTTGACTCCGCTATAGGTAGTGGGCGAGTAGAAAAAGTTGAAAAATTAGGAGCTGGAAGCGCCTCTGGAGAGGGAGAGGGAGAGCGAGATTTAAAAGATTCGTCTGAATCTAAATTAATAAAAGATGGATGGGAAGTGGTTAAAATTACCTCATTAAAAGTGATAAAAGAATCAGAAAAATTATCTAGAGAATCAGGGTGAGTGCCCTGTGGTACCCTTTGATTTATAATATTTGAGGCATTTAAAGAGTGAAAATCAAAATCAGCGAAGAGCGGTAATGCGGGAGAACGATTATAATCTCTAATTAAACATTCAAAAGAGTTAGTATGAGATTTGAAAGGTAAAACATTATTAAAACAAGAGGTGGAAATAAGGAAATCATGCGGATAGGGAGAAGAAATATTTCCTATTAAATTATACTTATATGAATCATTATCAATACTTTCTTCATACAATTTAGTATTATTTTTAGCGTATAATATATTACTGTTTCTAGTGTGTGCGTAAGCGTTCCTTCTACCTATCTCGTTATATTTCTTAACTATTCTTTTCTGTCTGTAAATATTGAAAGAGAACCTTTCATATTCATTGCTATGCCTTGCATCTACAAGTGTCTCAATATTTGCCATATGTCCCACTGGAATCTCTGGCATATCCAATCTTACCTCCCTGCTGCGTTTCACCTCAGCGTCTGCTCTGACCTGTCTATCAAATGGGAAGCTCGTTCTATTACTGTGCAAGTGCTCTATAGGCGCGAGAGCTATCTGCTTTCCAAAAGTGTTTTCAGAACAGTCACTACTACTTTCAGTGCTATCAAATAGTCTACCTGGCTCAATATCCACACTATCTCCTACCACTGCTACATCATGTGGTATATTATGACAATAAAAACAAGCGATACTCCTACCTTTCAAATGATCATTTTCTGCAAACTCCATATTTAAAGTTATATGCGACTTAACCTCAAATCCAAATTCACCATTGACAACTTCACCATCGTTACCATCTCCAATTTCATCTGCGCTTGAGCTTTGAATATCAACTTGCAACTGCTGCATATAAACCTCGTTCTTGGAGTTGACTTCTGCCACACTGCGGCCTCGGCAATATCTGTGCTTCGCGAATCTGTTTCAGAGTCATCATTAATCTGGAAAGTTTTAATAAAAGAATGGGGAGATAAAGGAGTTTTGGTAAGAGAAGAATCCATATTACACCCTTCCAATCGGGAAAAGGCAATATGGTCTTGCAAATGATTAAAACCCTGCGTCATTTCTACTGCTTTTTTATTCTCGAGAGTAAAATGTGCTGTCTCTGGAAAATGTGAATGCTCTATAAGAGTGGACTTTCGGTTTTCCAGAGGGTGATAAAAACTCTGCGTCACGACTACTTTCCTATCTTCGGGCGTAAAAAGTGCTTCATCAAAACCTGACTCGACGGAGTCATTAAAATCTAAATCTAAAAAAGAAGTATTAGCGCTATAATCTTTATCATTAACGGTGTCCGTTGCACCTTGAAAACAATATTGCGTATTAAAAGTACTCTTTAAATTTATATCATATTGATTGTTAAGGCATGCATGAGAGTGATCATTAAATTTAAAATCATTATGAATAGCAAAAGAAGACCCATTCATGGACCTGTCCAAATTAGTATGAGGAAAAACAACCTTGCTGTTGGAATTTACATGTGTAGCGAGTGTATTAACATTTGCGATGAGTTCAATATCATTGGGAATAATAACATTATTATAAAAATTATTTGTTTGTGTAGTGGTGTTTGTATCATTAATAGTTGTGAGACATTGTGGATTAATATTATTTTTACATAAAGAAGTTTTAAAATTTGAGCATTCTGATGGAAATACAACATCATCAGTAGCTTTTCTAAACATGCAAGAGAATTGGTTAGCGGCGTGAGAGACATTCATAGCTGCCGCTAACGAACCATGGGCGATGGTTTCGACATCGATTTCATTCATAGCTGTGTGAGAAGTCCCGTGAGAGGAGGCTTCGGAAGGAATCTTTAAATTTTTCCTATCAAAAACTGTATGTGAAATATTGTCTAAAGCCCTATCATTGTATGAGTTAACATAAGCAAAAGTTTTCATATCATTATTAGGTACAAGCTTTTCCTCAACCCAATTATGCGAAGCTTTATTTAGAACATCCATTTGAGCTGTGGGGCTCGTGCTAGCGTGTTGATATTGGCTATCAATTTCTGTAATGGAAGCATTAAAATAATGAGGAGCCTGGAGTGGAGTCAATTGAGAGGGTTGCTTCCTTTTACATAAATTACCTTTCTTTAGGAAAACAACACGAAATCTATTTTTAGTATTAACATTTAAATTAATTTTATATTTGTTAATAGATTTCGTGTCAGATAGAACATTTAAATAAGATGTGGTAAACAAAATTTGAGACTCTACCTTTTTATTTCCCTTGAACAAACCCCTGTGAGTGATGGCTGGTCTGTTTACCATAACATACGTCTGTGGCCCGATGCTGCCGAGAGGAGTCGAGCTACCATTTCCATGATGAGAATATTTTCCAAATTTTCGAGTCTGGAGAAGAGGTGGTGTACCATTGAGATAGTTCAATTCCAAGGCGTCGTTTGCTGGAGTACTTATATCACAGGATGAGGAGAGATTGTGCTGGAGAGAGACAGGTTTGGACTGTTCCGGCCCTCTCGAAAATGAAAATTTTGTGACTTCTCATTGTGATTGATATCTTGAAAATGTTCCAGTGGTTGAGAACCGACTTCTTGTGGCACTCTCCAATTATCCTGTGGATGACTTTGAGAAGAGAAATTAGAAAAGGAGAGTCCGGCATCACGGTAATGTCTCCAATTTGGCACATTATTGACCCTTGCGCGGTCAAAGGAATTAAGTTTGTAAATATTTTCTCTCATCATTTAATACTCAATATATTTTATAGAAAACATTAGTTTGTGGAGCATTTGTTTTTCAAAATAATGACTTGTGAAGTATATCATTTAGAAAAGAAAAACATTAAATATTATATAACCCCTTTAAATTGAAAGTGACTTTAAAATGTTATATAAATTTCTGAGAGAGTGGGGTAAACAATATTTCAAATTCTGATATATCAAAAAAATAAAACAGCGAAAAAACAATATGGTACCGTAAGTATATAAATCCTCAAAGCGCAGTGATTTCTGGCACCTGGTAGCGAGGGCGATGCGTTCTGCGTGTTCCACCAAATGGAGTCGCTTTCACACAGCGATATACTCTTCTGCTTTGAGACTTCAGCTTCACCAAAGGCGCCACTTTCGCCCCAAAAAATTTCTTGTGGGCGATTAACGTATAGGCTCTTGTTTAGTAAAAGTCGCTATCTGCTGCTTCTCAATTTTATTACAAAATCATTCAACGTAAATGTTCAATACAATCAAATTTTCTTAGATATATTATTTCAGGTAATAGGTCCGCTATAAAAGGTCCGCTACAAAAGGTCCAATACTAGACGCAGAACACTAGGTGCCTAAAAATAAGAAAAAATTATAAATAAAAAATCAATGTGGGACAATTTAACATTTAGTGGAAAAGATTAATAAGTTTTATGACATGAAATAGGACACTGTTAAATTATACAATAAAAATTAAAAGTTAAAATTTAGTGTCTTTTCTTGATGACGAAATTACATAATTTTCAAAAATAAAAATTTAACATTTTTCATTCTAATAGCTAAGTATTATAGCAATAAAATTTTAAGCTAATTTTTCTTAAAAATTTTGACAACATATGACACTGTGAACTTTAAAATTAAGAATGAAATAAAATCTCTACTTGGGTTGATACATTTTAAACAAATTTTCTTAGAAAGTTATGACAAAGTAAGTTGCTTTTAACTTTAAAAATAAACGAAATAAAAGTATCTATTCTTGAGCATTAAGGTACAAAAATGTTAAACAAATTTTCTTGAGCAACTACATTAAGGTAATAAATTTCAAAAAGTGTACCAAATTTTAAACAAAAATAAAATGAATTTTAACATCTTGGTCCGATGAAAAATTAATACAAAGTAAAAAAAATGGAGCCAAGATAATATAAAAACATTTTTACAACTAAAAACAAATTGAAATTCAGGTGGCTGAAATGTAGTGTAGATGGAAGTGTATGTTATAATATGTTTAAAATTTAAATTCCAATAGCAAGTTAGTATGTTCTAAAAAAAAAACGAGGGTGAGGAGCTTTGATTAAATGCTGATAAAAAAAATTACGGGAGGAAATAGCGATATATTCTTTGGGTCACAAAGGGTGTTTAAAAGGGGTGCAACAATTAAAAAGAAATATGAAACTATAACCAAATAAAATATACGCGCGAAGTCCAAGATCGAGTGCAATAATTAATTTTTCCATTAGTATTATTATTATTATTATTATTATTATTATTATTATTATTATTATTATTATTATTATTATTATTATTATTATTATTATTCGTGGGAAGACAATAATGTGGTTCTTATGGCTATTAGAATTTAGGGCCTCACTCTTAAGATTAGTAGGGAAATATCGCGTATAAAAGCTTAAAAAAATAAACAAAAAAAAAAAAAAACTTTATATTAAAAGTTTAGATACAAAATGGAAAGGATGGAGCTTTGTAGACGACAACAAAGAAAAAAAGAATACATATATAAATTGACATAAGAGTAGAGTGAAAATTAGTGGGTCACTACTAAAGGGAGGTAGGTGCAAAAATATAAAAGAAATTAAGGGGTAAAAAAAATCGTGCATGAATTTATTCACTTTGAAAATAACGCTCGTGAGAAAGATTATCTAAAGTGCTGGGGGAAACGCAAGAAGAAAAATATTAAAAAAATTAGTTTGGTTAATCGTTGTCTAGTTCCTGTAGTAACGGAAAACTTATAAACCAAATCTCACAGTGTCTTTAAAATTAAATAAAGAAATTTAAATTTTAAAAATTCTAAAAAAAAAAGGGAATTTAAAAAAATCAAATATTCCAACGAAGTATTTTTGTGGACGAAATTTCATAACACCAAAACTGTTAATCTAAAATATTTACGACCGAAATGTAAAAGTCGTGTGGAAGAATAAAATGTATAAAAAAATCAAATATAGACTTACCAGAAAATCACTAAGAGGAAACCGATTTTATAAAAGAACTTATCGGTACCATCGCTTAAGAAATAATGATTTTAGGAAATCTAAAGGAATTATTTTTGGGGTCGAGGAGGATGCGGGAGAGGTGGAGGGGAATTGGACTTCAGATTTTGATATCAGAGTTTATGAAAATAAAAATAAGATAATCTAGAGCAAATAACAAAATTTAATAAAATGCGAACTTTGAAAGTGTGATAAACGATTTTGAGCTTACGTGAGGAAGAAAAATAAATATAGAAGAAAGAAAATAGTGATATAAAATTTATCTGAAAGTCTTCGGATTGAAGATAAACTGATAATGAAAAGGAGAAATAGATATCTCTAATTTTCCTTTTCATATAATCTTTAACAAATAAATTCATTGTTAAATATATATATATATATATATATATATATATATATATATATATATATATATATATATAAAGAATATAAAAGAAAAAAAATAAATATATATATAATATATATATATATATATAAATATATTATATATATATATATATATATATATATATATATATATATATATATATATATATATATATATATATATATATATATATTATGAACAGGATGACCAGAGAAGGAACCAAAGTCATAGAGATTTATTATATCCAAATATTTAACATCGACGTTTCGAGTCTACCAAGACTCATCTTCAGGATACTGAAATAACACATATGCACAATAATAATGATGGGAAATGGATTTAGGTTCATATAAATAAAAATAAATTACAAATAAACAAAAAATAAACAAAAGATATATAAAATAAAATAAAAATAAATATAAATATCAATAAAAATAAAAATAAAAATAAGGTAGGATGAAAATAAAAGTAAAATAAAAATAAAAAAAAATCAAACAAAGGATAAAAATTAGGATAAAAAATTATAAAAATATAAATATAAAAAAATATGAAAAAAAAATGAACAATAAAAGTCATAAATAAATAGATTAATAAACGATAGAAATAATAATAAAAATTATGACAAATAAAAATAGTAAACAATAAATAAAAAATGGTAACAGGGTACGCATGGCAAAGGTTAAAGTTAAGGTTACAATTATAAACTAGATTCAAATAGCAGTAATAATAGATGTAAGGGTAATTCAACAAAAGTACTATAGGAACACATAATAATAATAATAATAATAATAATAATAATATTAATAATAATAATAATAATAATAATAATAATAATAATAATAATAATAATAATAATAATAATAATAATAATAATAATAATAATAATAATAATAATAATAATAATAATAATAATAATAGATGCAAGGGCAATTCACTAAAGCACTATAGGAAAACACACCTGATAGAATGGTAGCACAGTTATAGACTACAAAGGAAAATTATGTTAGATAAGAGGAAAGAGACCAATAAAATTTGGTTGGTTAGAATATATAGAAGCAAAGCATAGTTATACAGGAAGTGGAGGATTAAGCAATTAGTAATGGAGTAGAAGAGTGGGAGGAGTTCAGTGAGGGGTTGATGAGTTTTGATGTAGATGGGCTGCAAAATTTTGCGATTTATGTCCAAGGAGGCTGAGCAAAGTATAGTAAAGTCAGAAAAGCGAAGAGGGTGGCCTAAGTTGGAGGTGTGGGAGCGGATGGAGGAGTGTTCAGGAGAGCTGGAAGGGAGGTTAGTACGAAAAGATGTGCCCAGGTGTTTGTGAACTCTGAGTTGCAATTGAAGGCCCGTTTGGCCAACATAGCAGGCCTTGCAGTCTGCACATGTAAAGTTATAGACAACTGAAGATTTCATTAACGTGGGTAGTTTATCTTTAAGGCGAAAAAATGAACCTATGGATAAGGGATTAGTAGCAACAAGATAAGGTTGGAGTTGGGGGAAGAAAGTCATAAGGAGTTTATGTAGGTCAAAAATTAAAGACGGGTGGGAGGAACCGACAAAAGGGATGTTAAAATAGACTGGGAGTTTAGGTACCGTAGGGATGGGGGTTTTAGGTCTAAAGATATTCAAAAGAAAGTTATGTATAGAGGAATCAATGAGAGACTGTGGGAAATAGTTGAAGGTGAAAAAGGATTTAAGGTAGACTATTTCGAGGTGGAAGTAGTGCCAAGTTGAGCAGATCTGGTATGCTCGGTGGAGATAGATAGTGATTGAGTTAGACAGGAGTTTAAAGGGAGAGGAGCTAAGGAAATTCGTACCAAGGCGTGAGGAGGTAGGTTTACGATAGACGGAAGTGGTGAAGCCACTGGAGTTATGGTGGACTAGGACATCAAGGAAGGGGAGGGCATTATCTTTTTCATCCTGTCTGGTGAATTGGATGTTAGGGTGTCTTGAGTTTAAATAGTTAAAAAAGAGATCAGATTGGAGTTTATTATGAAAGATTAAAAAGCAGTCGTCTATATATATTTTATAGACAAGGGGTTTGAATTCGGGAGGACAGTTGTTAAGCCAGGTTGATTCATGGTGACAGAGAAAGCAGTTAGCGTAGGTAGGGCCCAGGGTGGAACCCATGGGCATGCCATCTGTTTGGAGTTAATATTGATTGTTGAAGGTAAATATAGTATTATTAGTGGCAAGGAATAATAATTTATTGAATATGGGAGGGGTTAGGTTAAGGGAGGCAGAGATATTAGGGTTAATTGAGTTAGAGATGATATTAGAGGTTTCTGGGACAGGGATGTTGGTGAAAAGATTAGTAACATCAAAACTAGTCATGTAACATTCAGAGAGATGAAGAGATTGAATATATTTAGCGAAGGAGAAAAACTCCAGCCTATTTTAACATCCCTTTTGTCGGTTCCTCCCACCCTCCTTAATTTTTGACCTACATAAACTCCTTACGACTTTCTTCCCCCAACTCCAACCCTATCTTGTTGCCACCAACCCCTTATCCATAGGTTCATTTTTTCGCCTTAAAGATAAACTACCCACGTTAATGAAATCTTCAGTTGTCTATAACTTTACATGTGAAGACTGCAAGGCTCGCTATGTTACTAAACGGGCCTTCACTGCAACTCAGAGTTCATAAACACCTGGGCACATCTTTTCATACTAACCTCCCTTCCCACTCCTCCATTCCCACTCCCACTCCAACTTAGGCCACCCTCTTAGCTTTTCTGATTTTACAATACTTTGCTCAGCCTCCTCTGACATAGATCGCAGAATTCTGGAGTCCCTCTACATTAAACAATTGAACCCCTCATTGAACTCCTCCCACTCTTCTACTCCATTACTAATTGCTTAATCCTCCACTTCCTGTATAACTATGCTTTGCTTCTATATATTCTAACCAACCAAATTTTATTGGTCTCTTTCCTCTTATCTAACATAATTTTCCTTTGTAGTCTATAACTGTCCTACCATTCTATCAGGTGTGTTTTCCTATAGTGTTTTAGTGAATTGCCCTTGAATCTATTATTATTATTATTTGTTCCTATAGTGCTTTAGTTGAATTGCCCCTACATCTATTAATAATGCCATTTGAATCTAGTTTATAATTGTAACCCTAATTTTAACCTTTGCCATGCGCACCCTGTTACTAGGGTTGGCCGAGCACCTTAATTTTGCGCACCCCACCGCACCTCTGTCTCAATGCGTACCATACTCCGCACCTCCATATTTTAAAAATTGCACCGCACTGTACACTGGATTTGTGTGGCGCACGCCCAATATGTGCGCACCACGAACTGTACTCTATGCTTCAGTGCGCATAGTGCTCCACACCACACACCGCACTGGCAATACTGGATTTGTGCACCGCATTGCACTGCACCAAAATGCGCACCACGCACCCAGCCCCTATGTTACAGTGCGCACCGCGCTGGTACACTGATTTGTGCACTGCACTGCACCAAAATGAGCACACCACCGCACCTCTATGTTTCAGTGCGCACCGTGCTCCGGTCATTCACACACCGCACTGCACTACACCAAATGTGCGCACCACGCACTGTACCCTAGCGTTTCAGAATGCACCGCACTGGTACACTGGATTTGTGCACCGCACTGCACTGCACCAAAATGTGCGCACCACGCACCGGGCCGGAGCACACCGCACCTGGTGCGTCAGCCAACCCTATTTGTTACCATTTTTTATTTATTGTTTTATTATTTTTGTTTGTCATCCTTTTTATTATTATTATTCCTATTGTTTATTAATTTATTTCATTTATGACTTATTTTATCGCTCATTTTTATTTCATATATTTTAAATTTATATTTATTTTTATCTATATTTTTTTATCCTAATTATTACTTTTTGATTATTATTATTTTTTTTCATGTTTATTTTACTTTATGATTTTCATCCTCCCTCATTTTATTTTTTATTTTTATTTATATTGATATTTATTTTTTATTTTTTTATATCTTTTGTTTATTTTTATGTTTACTTATAATTTATTTTTATTTATTTGAACCTAAATCCATTTCCAATCATTATTATTGTGCATATGTGTTATTTCAGTATCCTGAAGATGAGTCTTGGTAGACTCGAAACGTCGATGTTAAATATTTGGATATAATAAATCTCTATGACTTTGGTTCCTTCTCTGGCTTTCACCAGAAACAGACATATATCAAATTTAATATACATATTATATATTATATATATATATATATATATAGATATATAAAGTATATATATATATATATATATATATATATATATATATATATATATATATATATATATATATATATTGTTGCTATATATATATATATATCGATGTTTTTTTTTTTG
Source organism: Trachelipus rathkii (assembly GCA_015478945.1). NCBI lineage: Eukaryota > Metazoa > Arthropoda > Malacostraca > Isopoda > Trachelipodidae > Trachelipus > Trachelipus rathkii. The sequence continues at coordinate 16,588 of JABUQX010065647.1, read as the reverse complement.
TTTTTATTTTTATATATATATATATATATATATATATATATATATATATATATATATATATATATATATATATATATGTAGTGTGTGTGTGTGTGTGTGAAATTCAAATAGATAACCTAATTGAAACAGCTATCTTACTAATCAAAGAAACATACATAAAAATACACACACATATAAATATATATGTATATAAAAAAAAGAAAAAAAAATTATTTTTTGTTTTGTATTAGAAATTCTGAATAAGATTATTATGATCTATATGAGTTAATTAAAAAAATAATAATTTTTAAACCTTTTTTATTAATTAATCAACCTATTTTTCGAGGAATAGGGTATGACTCAGTTGCTTTTTTTACGTCAAAAATAAAACTTCAACCTCATTTAAAGCTCCACAACCAGCTACTATGTCACAGATTCATTGAAAGTATCCCAAAATGCTTTTTTAAACAGAGCATTTTATTTTAGTATGTTATTAGTTAAAGAATCTATATAAAAAGTGCTTTAATTTATATTTATGTTATCAGTATTATTCATCATAAATGACTCTAGCAATTTCCTCGAATTCAGCACTCACTAATCACAGGAAGTCAGAAAATCAATTCATAAATATAAATAATATGTCATTAATTGCTCCTATTAGAGGAAGTAATAATCTCAACAGTGAATGGTGGAATGAGGAGGTGATGCAAGCTGTTAAAAGAGGTGTAATTGAATGCTAAAGCAAATGATGAAGTTTCCAAAGAAAGATGTTTGGAATTATATAAGGAGGAAAATGAAAAAAAGTTGCATACATAGGAGAAAAATGAGGCAAAGGAACAGTTTGGAAGAAAAATGAATGGGAACTTACAAGGAAATAGGAAGCTTTTCTGAAAGGAAGCGCAAAAGGTTAAGAATAAGAGTAAGGGGAATCTGCATAAATGAATAGGGATGGTGCTTTCGAAACGGATGATTTTTTTTTTTTTGAGTGGATGTACAGGGACAGCCATAGCACACAAGAATGTGGTATACTGTGTTAGTAAACTAACGGCAGGGGAAATCCCTAACCGAACGAAATAAGAACAAGGCTGAGATGATTAAATCTTATACAAGAATTTCAGTTTCCAATAGGAAGGCAAAAACGCGATCACCACGAAAGTGAGATGATTCTATAAGATGTGCTGAAGGCGATGCTGAAGAGATATAGTTAGCACATCAGGGAAGAACTTGCTTCTAAGTATCGAGGGCCATGCAACCCACAAAGAGACGAACGACTGTGAGGACAATTGGAGGAGCAAAATGGGCAGGTCGGAGGGATCCCCCTGGCACAGGAAATTCATGGTGAGATTGGTATGACTCAGACGCAATCGAGCCAGACCACCACCAAAAGACCACTCCTCCTACTAGAGGAAGACCACCGTCCATTAGACGGGTGTGACGTTCCATAGTTTGGCGCCACGAGCAACCTCCGCCCAATATGATTGCAGCCAGAGAGGAAACCCCGACGTAATAAGGTAAAGAAATGGATGTGAGTAGAGTGTGGAGGAAGCACTTCGAAAATCTGCATAACATTGGCAGTAATGAAGGTGATAGTGATTGTGTGGGTTTTGTGGTGCAAGAAGAAATAGGTAGTTTGGGGATGAGGCAATTAGTAAAGAGGAGTGTAATGGGAAGAGGAGAAAGTTGAATGGTAAATAGATGGAATTACTGGTGAAATGAATGGTAACAGATGGAATTACTGGTGAAATGATCAAGAATGTAGGCGAGTTGGTGATTGAATGAATTTGAAGTTGTTTAACAGTTATTGAGGGTATAGTTAGAGAGATTGAGGAGAGCAAAATAGTACCCTTATAGGAACTATAGGGAAATAAGTTTATTGAGTGTTGTAAGGAAGATATATGCTGGTATTTTGGTTGAAAGAGTTCGTCGAGTGACTGAAGGACTGATTGGTGAAGAACAAGGTGCATTTATAAGTGGTAGAAGATGTGTGGATCAAATTTTTACATTGAAACAAATGATTGAGAAAATGAGAGAAGAAGAATAAATTGTATTTAGTTTTATGGATTTGAACAGGCGTCTGTGTGTAGGTCTAATAGGGAAGCTCCAAAACCTTTTAAAAAGTATTACAAGAGACCTTCCAGCAATACTGGAAAGATAAAAATTTAAAATTTTTAGAGTAATAATGAGTATTATATTTAATTTATTCATAAGTCTAGTAAATAAATTTAATAAAATAGTTTTAATTACGTATCCTACCATAGTAAAAAAAATTGACTCTGCACGAGCAATTAAAACAAAGTAAAAGCTAATTATTAGTATTTATAAAAAAAAAAAATATATAATTGTAGAATAATGGTCACAATTAAGCAATTATCAGTCATATTTATAAAAATAATAACAAGTAATGTGTGAGCAACTTTATGCATTAGAATCATCTATTCTTTATCAGCTTGTAATTTAATATTTTATTATGATTATGGAATTATATAATTTTATAATTATTATTTACTTTGCAAATGCTGTGCGTGACCTCTTCTGCAGCTTGTTTAAAAGACATATGTCTTCCTTTATTATTGCTATTTTGTATATATATATATATATATATATATATATATATATATATATATATATATATATATATATATATATATATATATATATATATATATATATATATATATATATATATATATATATATATATATATATATATATATATATATATATATATATATATATTTTTTTTTTTTACTTTTAGTTTTTTCATTTTAACCTTGGGAGGGCCTTTAACTAAGCCAGTTCAACCTTAAATGTGAAACTTACCTTATAAATTGAAGTCAATTTGAGTCAATCTTCAATTTCAACTTATGATCCCAGTTTGAAATCAAAGTTCCCAATTAGGACCTGATACAACAGAATTATTTATTATTGCAAGGATGCTGCAACTTGTTTTAACACTAATAACCCTTCTAACTCAAACACTTTTCTAACGTATTTGGAATTAACACTAACAACTCTTCTACCTCAAACACTACTGACTTATTAATTTGTTTATCTTAGCTCTAAAAAAATATGTAGTAAGAAAAAAGAAAGTAGGCATAGAGGACTGTATAAGAGCTGATAAATTCCATTACCATTAAAATCATTAATTTAATTACACTGCCCATTCCCAATGAATTGGACTAAGCTTTAAGTTGCTTTTTATGCATAATGGCGTTAATCACCCTTGTATGGAATATGCATTACACATCTGGGGTGGTTTCGCACATACAACTCTCATCCAAAGTGTGAAGTCAAGGGCTTTTTGACTTAACTCTCTTCTCATCGACTCTCTATGTCTGGTCACTGATCTGTCGTTGGTCGCGTACGTGGCACTCTTCTCCTCTCTCTGTCCAGTTCTTCAGCCCTAGAATTAACTGCTAAGCTCATTCTTACATGTATTCTACTGGTAAAATCTAAGAACACTCTTCCTTCTTCTATGTCAGACTTTGAATTGATCCTGTGATTGTTTTTTATGTCTTTTTTCTTTCAGCTGCTCTGGGCATGGTTGTTCAAGTCAGACATCAAATGATTTGTTTATGGTTTAGTTTTCTACCATTTTGTGATGTGTTTTTTTTATAGTGTGTTTTATGTTTCAGTGATTACAATTAATTAAAGTAAATAAAAGTAAAGAGTTTCTTAAACAAAGTGATAAAGAATATTAGGAAAGGAATTTTATGATTTGAGGATCCTTGCTTAAATGAGCAGTCATAGGACTTAATAATGAGCAGTCTAGTTAATAAAGCAGTTAGGACAATAAGGAAGCAGTCGGATTTAAAGAAGAAAGGCAGCGAAGTGAAGGTATCACTAGGTACCTTAATAATTAAAATAAGTTTTATTTTATACAAGGTTTATTTGGGGAAATTAAATTATAATCAGGTTTCTGAAAGCAAACTGGTGTATGGCTAACTTGAATGTTTTAGATTATTTTTATTTTCAATATCTATATAACTTTTTGCTCAATATCTATGATATTGTGATTTGACTCTGCTGCCTTCAACAAGATGATGAAGTCCAGTGGGGTCATTCAACCTAGTACTTGTAAGTAGTGTTCTATTATTTTACTATCCTGAAATCCAGTGGGGTCATTCAACCTAGTACTTGTAAGTAGTGCTCTATTTTTTCACCTGGTTATGGTTCTTTTACTATCCTGAAATCCAGTGGGGTCATTCAACCTAGTACGTGGGTAGTGCCTATTTTTCTAATTTATTATTTATTATGGTTCTTTTACTATCCTGAAATCCAGTGGGGTCATTCAACCTAGTACTTGTAAGTAGTGCTCTATTTTTTCACCTGGTTATGGTTCTTTTACTATCCTGAAATCCAGGTCATTCAACTAAGTACTTGTGTAGTGCTCATTTTTCACCTGGTTATGGTTCTTTATCATCCTGAAATCCAGTGGGATCATTCAAAATAAGTACTTGTAAGTGCTTTATTTTTCAACACCTGGTTATATTCTTTACTATGAGTGAAAAAGAAATAAAACTGCTACAATCACAAGATTTCACTTACTCTCCAAAATATTTATTCAGACAAAGAAAAAAAACTCAAAAAAACTTTCCTTTCTCTTATATTTTGTTTTTCTCCAAAAAATTTAAAATGATTAATTTGGGAACTTTAAATAACAAACCCTAGGTTTAAATTGTTTTTTTTAGCAAAGTTTAAAAGAAGAAAACTATAGATAAATCTACATTCCCCACTACAAAGATATATAGATATATATATATATATATATATATATATATATATATATATATATATATATATATATATATATATATATATATATATATATATACCCCTCTACAAATATATATATATATATATATATATATATATATATATATATATATATATATATATATATATATATATATATATATATATATATATATATATATATATATATATATATATATATTAATAAACCCCATAAATATTTTACCCATTTTTTTTATAATAAAACCCTTATGGATTGCACAATTTAAAAATATATATATTTTTTGCAACTCCTGCTACAGAAGCATGCATTTCTGAGTATGATCAAATAAACATGTCTTAAATATGATAACTATTGACAGAAGATAATCTACAAATTTTAAATACAAGTACATAAGTGACATATACCCTATAATATAAAAAACACTTTTGATATTAGAATTAAACACTTTTATATTACCTAATTATGCTAAATCAAAATAAAGAATAAATGTTTTATTTACCTTTTGGTCATCATTATCTTTGAGTCTGTCTGATGTTTCCATATTACTATTCTGAACTGAGTGTTCAGTTTCACGTCTTTCAGTCATTTTTTATTTGTAGTTTTTTGAAGAATAGTTAATGAACAACTCAGAAAAACTCGGATTTCTCTGAATATTAATGGTAATTTTATATTGTCTTCTAAGGAGTGCTTTAAATCTGAAAGATTAAGTATAATTAAATACCAGAGTAAATTTTTATTGTTCAAATTATAAGAGCATTAGAAATAAAAAGCACAGTACTAGCCAAGAATATTACGGATATTCATCAACAATCTATGAAAAACATATATATATATATATATATATATAGTATAAAAGTATATAAATAAGAGCATATATATATATATATATATATATATATATATATATATATATATATATATATAAGAAAATCAGAGACAGTAAGAAGCCACAGGAGCCTATCAAGGTCTGTCCCATCCCAGCCCCAAGCAGAAGCCATTCAAGTTTAAGGAGAGAACTAAAAAAATTAATCAACCACTTAATTCCTAGCAAACCTGACACTTTTTATAATTCGAACATTACTAACCAAAGAATCTGCACTTACAAATATTAAATCTAGTAATGAAGCAGATTTTGTTGCCTCATCAACTACTTGGATTAAAAAATTATTAAGTAACTATACAGTCATTAAATAATAATAAATTTGTTTTATCATTACTAGCAAAAATACCAAATCAATATAAGAAAATTGATATCTCCCATTATAATTATCAACTTCTTTGGCAATCCATCCTGCCAATAAATTCTATATAGTAGACCATGGATGGGAGACCAGGAGACACAATAAGAAAATTAAGACATGTAATCTTGATCTAAAAAAACATTCATTCAGTAATAGGGTTATTAATATTTGGTATGGTTTGCCATAGGAGGTTGTTGAGTATGACTCACTTGCAATATTTAAGAATGAATTGGATAGGTATATGGATGGTTTGGGCATCATATAGTATATTTTGAGTAAGTCAAATTGGCAGGTTTTTAGTTAGTTATTAAGGTAAAACTGCATGTTGTAACTACTGGTATGACAAACTTATTAAAGCTTGTAGCGTGGTTAGCATGTACCTTAGCTATAGTGTTTGCCCTTGGAAGCAGTGGAGTATATATTATAATATATATATATATATATATATATATATATATATATATATATATATATATATATATATATATGTTATATATATTATATATATATATAAATATATATATATATATATATATATATATATATATATATATATAAATGCAATATCCTAAACAAAATAATTTGTTTAGGTAATATTGACAGGCCCAG
>JABUQX010065647.1:0-5000 GCA_015478945.1 Trachelipus rathkii | reverse complement strand
TATATATATTATATATATATATATATATATATATATAGCATATATATATTTAAAGTATATATATATATATATATATATGTATATATATATATATATATATATATATATATATATATATATATATATATATATATATATGAAAATAATACTAATAAGATATATACTTTAAATACAGTATTACCTGATATTGTAAATTCATGAAGTGAGTATGAAATTATTTTTCCTAAAATCAAAAACCTGTCTATTAATAGCAGTTATAAGACGCAAAGTGATTGTTTTTATTTTTTTATTATTATTATTATTTAAAATTAAACTAACCAATCAGAATGTAGTTCCTTAAACCGGCAGAGTTTCTTGGCCAAAACCGGAAAAGGGAACGGGTAGTCTGAACACTACCTTTGATTGAGAAGGCAGGGCACTGACCCTGTCTTTGAGACTTATATAAGTTAAATATAAGATAAAACATGGATTTTTATATTAAGAGTAGCTTATTAAATAAAGTTGGGAAGAATTTGAGTTCATTGGTCATACCTTTTTGTATACACTCGCATATAAAAGATTATAATATAATAAATTATATATAATAAAAGCCCCCATTATGGTATCTTTCATAAGGTTTATTAAAGAAATAATTGATTTGAATAATGTAAATAAAATACAAATAAAAGAACGGTGAAGATTTAAGTAGGCATGAGATATAAAACTATTATATGCTTCACATTTCTCCTTCATATTTATTTTAGTATTTTATTTTAGAATATAGTATTTATTTTAGGATTTATAAACTATTTGCTATATACAGTATTTTTTATTTATTAGTTTTAGCGGAATTTATAATTTTGTCTAAATGTGGTATCCATTTTTCACTAAATTTCACTAAAAATCACATTGTCTTGCGACAATTGTGGACTCACTTCTAATTCAAAGGCGGTACTATTTAGTCGTGTTTGTGTAATGTAATCAAATTCAAAATTCAAAATGTAAAAGGGTATAGAGGTAAATTTCTTCATTTTCAAATATTTTCACTATCAACCTATCTCTATTCCCTTTACCTTTCTCACCAATCAAATTTACCCTAACTAAGATTTTAAGTGATAGATTAATAAAAAAGGCAAAGTTATCTATGGACTATCTAGATCTTATTCAAAGAGCAAAATCTTGAAATCAACAACCCAGGTAAGGCTAATTTAGATTCACAATTGTACTTATATATCACTTTTAAACCTTATATCTTTCAAAGATTTTTTTGTAATTTAATCTGCTTTTAGATTAAATTTTCGCCAATTGTGTAATCTATATTGGTCTTAACGAACGGATTTGTTGCAAGTTCTGATAACCCTTCGTGCTTACTCTATTGCAGACATATAAATCAAAATAGCCTGAAGCTTATAGCAGTTGATATTTTGTGTACATTAGGTCAAAATTTCATTTAAATTAAGATTTATTTGAACATAAGAAAATAGAGACGGTAGAAGCCACGTGGCCTATCGAGACTAGCCTATTGTTTTGTCCTAAGTTTAGTTAGTCTTAGTGTAATTAATTCAAAATTTGGTATGAGAGTTAGGTAAGCAATGCATCATTGCCTAACCATTACATTAAAGTGATTTCCTAAAAAATTCAAGCTCAACTTAGGCCTAGGTCTAGGTCATTTTCAACCTCAAAATTTGTTTTTTTGTGTGTGTGTGGTCTTCTAAACCCTTTCAAAATTCAAATCAAATAATTTGTCCTGGTGGTAGGCCATATTCATTTTTCCTCAAAAATTCAATTTCAAAGTTAGGCATTATAGGCCTAGATCACTTTCAACTTCAAATTTTTTTTTGTTGGTCTAATAGACCTTTTCAAAATTCAAATCAAATAATTTAGCCTGGTGGTAGGCTATCTTTCATTATTTCATCTTCCTTCAAGGTTTCATTTGTCCTTGGGTCATTCTAGCCAAATTTCAGCGAAAATGTCTGACCCAGAGATACAAGCCCTTCATGATAGAGTTAATAAAAAATCTAAGCCCATAGTTCAAGCCATTTCATCCCTCAAGGCACAAGTAAATATTTATCTTGATCAAATAGAGAGTAGGCCTACAGATAATAATAAAGATAAAGATGCAGTTTATGTAAAGGATCTGGTGGAGGAAGTAGAGTCCTTGTTAAAAGATATTAAACAAAAGGATGCAAATATAATAAAAATATATAATGATAATGAAGTTGACTCCCTCATTCCTGAGTTTCATAATAAGGAGTTGTGTAGTCAGATTCAGTACCAATGCTCGATTAAATCAAAATTAAGTGAATTAAAATTTAAAGGGGATCAAAATTCAACCCCTCCAAAAAATACTTGCTCTCATTTAAGTGAATCTGTTCTTAGAGCTATAGATTGTGGTTTCTTTGAGGGCAATGAAACTGATAAGTTTGCTTATAAAACCTTTATTTCGAAATTTAAGAGTTTCTTTATAAAAACTATTATATACTTCCACATATATATCTTCTATTGCTTAAAAAATAAATTAAAGGGATATGCGTACTCCCTAATTCAGAATCTTTCTATTAGTGATAATAATTATAATAAAGCTCTTGAACTTCTAGATAAAGAGTTTTTAGACGAAAAATTTATCATTGATGAAATCATTAAAAAAAATAATATCTTTAAAACCAGTATTTGACCCAACATATAATGCGACTAGGGTTTACTTAAATGATATCAGGACATTAATATATGAACTTGAGAGTTATAACCTCAAATATCTTGAGGAGGCTACTGGATTAGTAGTACTTAGCCACATAGTTTTATCAAAATTACCTAATGTGGTAGTAAAGGAAATTACTCGCAAGTTAAATACCAATTACCCTGATCTAAATCAAATATTTAATGCTTATAATGAAGTTATCAAAAATATTGTTAAAACGTCAAATCATAATAAAGGTCAAAATTTCAATCAAGTCCTTCCCATAATACTTATTCAAAATTTAAAAATGTAAATACTTCAGATAAGCCTAATTTTAAATTTAAAATTAATGAAAATCAAAGGGCGAATGAGTCCTTAAAATTTCAAATTTCAATTTCAAAATTCATACTAATGAAGTTGGTGGAAATGAAGCTTCTCATAGTATTGATTCTTCCACTTCCAAAATCAAAGGTTATTCAAAATCATGTAAGTTTTGTTCATCCCAAGGTCATGTGATGACCAATTGCAATGTTTATCAAACCTATGAATTAAGAATTAAAAGATGTAATGAAATGAGTCTGTGCAACAAATGTTCGAGTACTAAACATACCGCAGATCAGTGTCCTGGACTTGAGGAGCAACTTTCTTTTAGTTGCCAAGTTTGCAATAAAAGAAGTCATATTACAGCTCTTTGTAAGCAAAGGAAAAGTTCCACCCTCACAAATGTATGTCTTAGCTTTAGCCAAAGCACCAACAATTTATATTTGTTACCATCAATTACTATAAGGATTGGTAGAGGTAAAGTTTCAGCTTCAGTTCGATGCTTAGTCGACTGTGGTTCGCAGAGGTCCTACCTTTCTAAAAGAGTGTTGGATAAACTCAATATATCTGTAGAGAATCATCAAAGCACTCAATACGATATAAAAACTTATTTAGGTATTAGCACCCGCACTTTGAAAGAGACTGTTCTTGATGTATATATGGACCAGTCTTGTTTCACCCTTCCTTTGTTGATGAGGATCTTAAATTAAGTTACGAGATTAAGTTCGTAGATCAGGCTCTAATTAATTTAAAAAATAAATCTTACAAATTGGCTGATTCTGGCTATAAAGAGTCTAATAACTCATTTTTCGATTTGGATGCCTTAATTGGCATTGATTTAATAGAGTATTTCCCTCAACTAGAATTGATTAAATGTATGAGTGGATCTGCTTTTAAGTTAAGAGATGGTTCTATTATTCCATTTGGAAATATTACTAATTTTATATACAATAATCAAATAAGAGTTTCAAATCCATCATCAATTGTTCAAAATCATAATCATATTCAAAATCAAAATCTAAATCAAAATCAATTGCAGGTTAACCATACTTTGTATCCATTCTTATTTTAATCCTTTAAGCCACATACTAAGTAATTCTGAGGTAGAGCAAGGATTAGAAAACATGTTCAAATTAGAGTCCTTAGGTATAGAAGGTATGAATAATAATAAATCTGAAGATGATTTGAAACAGATTGAAAAATTCAAAGGTGGTATAGAGTTCAAAGACGGAAAATATCATATAGACCTTCCATGGATTGAAGATAAACTTCCCTTGTTGCCATCAAACTATAACATTGCTCTTGTGCTTAATAGAGTTCATAAAAATTTAGAAAGAAAAGATTTAGTTAAAGCCTATGATTGATGTCTTCCAGCAACAATTAGCTGATGGTATTATTGAAATATAAAAATTATATTTGTGTTCCTCACAGACCTGTTATCAAAACTGATGAACAAGTATCAACAAAGGTCAGGCCTGTGTTTAACTGTTCCCTTAAAACTAATTCTTTACCATCTCTAAATGAGGCAGCCTATACTGGACCAGATCTTATGTCCTCCTTGTTAGGTCATTTATTCCGGTTCAGATCAAATCAGTTTGTCATGTTAGCGGACATTAAACAAGCCTTCCTTCAGATTAAGTTAAAATCTATCGAAGGCCGCAATCACTTTTTTTTTGAGAAGTAATGGTCAATTAAAGGCTTTACGATACTCAACCATTGTTTTTGGTTTCACATCCTCACCTTTCATCCTCAATTATATCATCAAGCATCATGCTCAGTCTTATAAGGATGATGCATGTACTCAGATTCTATTGAATAATTTTTTGTTGATAATTTAATTATTAGTGGCAATGATCCACAACATTTAAAGGAACTTTATTATGAATGTAACAAAAGAATGGAAGATGGTGGTTTCCATCTAGAAGTTGGGACTCTAATTGAAGCGGCGCATGAAAAACGCGAAAGCGTTTCACGATTAAATGCGAAAACGGCTAAAACACCCAAACGATCCGAACGCTACTAC
>JABUQX010065646.1:0-34627 GCA_015478945.1 Trachelipus rathkii | reverse complement strand
AGTTATCTGGAATTGTGGCAAATTATTAAACTTTAGCGACCTCGATATTCTTCGCATGGAACAAACTGCAACAGTCTGGAAGGAGTGTTTTCTACATAAATTTAAGCAATTTTTAGTGCTCAGAGTAATAATATCTGTGATCTTTATTACAAGCAACAGTGACCACATGCTTTTAAGCATCCTCATGAAAGTATTCATAAAGTTCCTATCACCTTCAATAATGTTGGACAAACCTGTAAAGCAAGCTGCTCCATAGGCAGATATGACAGAACATTCCTCAAAGAGTCAAAAAACAGAAACCAAAAAGAAGACAGAGAAGATAATATAAAAAAGGCGTCTGAAAAAAGAAAATTATCCATACAGATAAATTCTTATAACACTATTGAAGAGCAGACAAAAAATGATGTTTAAAACTCTGAAAGGTTTGACAGCAGATAGCACGCTATACTAAAATCAAAAATTCATAGCTTGAGATAGAAAAAGTCGTAACCTAAATGCTCCCACTTATAGAACTTTTGTGATCCACAGTGGACGGACGTTATTCACCTAGGCTATTAATGTTAAAGCTTTCTTAATTTATTTCCTTTTGTATAACTTAAAACTGTTTACTTTTCGGAAACAAATTAAAAAAGAGGTGAGAGTTGGACGGCCTATGGGGAAAGGTATAGGCTGATTGACTAAAAAAACACATAAAATATTTTTTTTTAAATTCATTCCATGCTATGAATGCTTTCGCATATTAGTTAATTCCAATAAATTTAATGATGATTGTCGCTAAAGTCTTCATAATCGATTTAAATAGCATACCTTTATACACCAAAAGTAACGAACACACGCTGGTCCAGCGGAAAAATCTGCGGCGATCTTGGTCAGGAAGCAGGGACAGTCAGGAAATCAAATTTTCCTTTTCTTACAGTGTGAACCCTGCTAATATGAGTTCGGCGCCAGAATTCTTTCTACGATATATTTTTATCATCTTAACTAAATGATTTCAATATTTCTAATTTGCAGATTATAAAGAGTTTATATCTTTTTATTGGTTGGAATAAAGTCAAATAGACTTGAATTGAAGTCAAAGACCAATTTCCTTAAGGTACAATATCTAACTTTTTCTGGGGTGTGTGTGGTTGGTGTGGACGAATCGGATCATTGGCGCTGCTTCACATCTAATTTTTCATACAAGGCCTCATAATTTCCACTTCTCAATATACACGTAAAAAGTGAAGCACAATTTTTACTTAGAAAAAATTTGGTTTGAAATCGTTTATGCAAGAAAGTTTGTCCATTATTTCTTGTTACATCATTAAAACATATATAAAGAATTGATTCTATAATCTGATGCCTTATTTCTTCAGGACTGAGTATTTTTTTGAAAAACTTCCTCATAATTGTTCCTTCTCAATCTGTCCTGTCTCTAGAAAAAGACTATATTCTACGTTCATGACAGGCTCGTTCGCCTCGTAGGCGGACTTAACCTCTCCAATCTTCGGGTATTCAATTTCGGTTGCCCCTTCTTTGCGATATTCTATCAAATCTTTTTCGTATGTCCTTTTTTTCAGATATGGACCTCCGAAAACCTGCACCTTGCACTGCCGTTTTTATCTCCAGCATGAGGTCCTAACTAACGTTGTCTTATTAGAGAGGAAAGTATTATATTTTTCAGGTTATATTCGAAGTCTCTCTCTCGGCCAATTAAATAAAACCCTACGCAGCTTTATTAGCTTTTCTTCAACAGACCTCCCGCACATTGTCTTCGCAAAACCTTTAATCACTTAATTAATGGATCACGAAGCTCTTTCCTTCAACAATAAGAACAAGGTTGATAACTGACAGTCATCTATCTATATAATCATATTCGCCTGTCCTACTCCCAAATGCCCGTTATATATAACCCTTTAATTTATCGCGGTTTAAATTCAACTTCTGCCATGGTTTTTTCGTTTCTCTTAACCAAGTATAACAATCTTATTCAAGTCGCTTGGAAGCTAATGATAACTTCTTTCATCACAATTTATCTTGCAATTTCCAAGTTGGCTATCATGCCGCAAATTTCGAAATATGGCTAAAATATCTATCTATCATCATCTGTAGACACCTTTCCCAACCCATTATCTACAGAGCAAAAGTGCACCATAAAGAAAATTTAATGAACGCGATAACAAAAGATTGCAAGTTTTCTTGGCTTGTAACAAGATTAAAAATAATAATCACTCTGTATTTAATCTAAGGTATTTTAATTAGTTTATCAAGTGGTAGCCAGAGGCAGTAGTTTGACCGAAGCCAAATCGTGAAGTAAGATGACCTCAACTCAAACAAAGAAATAACACTGAAGGGACGATTTAAGAAAAGGGATACTAGAACAGAGTGCCCACTTTTTTTATGGGGGAAGAAGGGTCTGAGAATTTTCGATGAGTGGTAAGGAAAACGAAACCAAAAACATGGTTACTCATAGACAAAGAATATGTGAGATATACAGGATTGGTGATTAAATTAAGACTATGGAGGAGAAAGCCTCTTTGAAACAATTAAGATCTTCATGAAGAACAGAGAGGGAGGGCGGGGGAGGGTGGGGTGACGTGAGTCGGATAATGAAAAATGGGATCTAAGATACGGTACAAGACAAGCGTCACTGCTCACCAATTTAATAAGAACTAGAGACGTTTCTTCCAATATTACCAAGCATGCGAAGAAGATAACAGCGTTTGGACAAGAACATGTACTAAAAGAATCGAAACAGCTCGGAGACGGACCTATGACAACGATCATGAGGAGCGTACTACTTATACATATCATAGAAGAACGAGGAAAAGATGGAGACCAGAAGAAGAAACAAGTGTTTTTTCAGACCAGTTCTGGACAAAGGCCAATTTTCTTTCGAAGTAATAAAAAAGACGATTTTGATAAGAATATTTCCTTAAGGAATAAGTATCAGAGTAACAACAATTGAAAGCAATAGAAAAAGTGTCAAGAAGCAAACGGGCAAGCGATCGTTTGGAATAGACCACCTAAGGAGAAATCCAACCCTGAGGCAAAATACACAGCGAAGAAAATAACAACCCTGTGAGGTTCGTCTTCTAATAACAGACAAAGCAGTAGAAGAGCGTACTGTCGTAATCATGGCTGGACGGAATTATCATTACCAAAAGCTGCCAATGCACCAAAAAAATAGGACAAGGAGAAACTTTATCCAGTATTCTAGTTTATAGAAGGTGAAATATCACAAAAAGATTTATTTAGAAGAAGAAACTACAGCCCAATTTCGATAGGTTTACGAAAACAGAGTAGAGAGAGAGTGATCCAGTCAGAGATCATGGAGACATAGAAAGGAATTCTAGAATACAGTGTTATGAAGGACTTTATGCGGAATGAGAGTTGACTAGGCCTCCCCCTATGGAGTTACACACGTGGTACATGCGGCAGAGGAACATTAAAGGAGACTGGAATAACAGTCAAGACGAAAAAAAGGAGGAAGTCTGCTGTTTTGGAAAGAAAAAAAAATAAACTTAATCGGAAAACCATTTAAAAGTATACGCACTGAACGTCGAATCAGAGAATTATACAATTTTCTTTAATTAAAACTTGAAGTAATTAGAGGAGTATTCCGATCGCTTGCATAGGTATACGAGAGAAAGAAACCATGGAACAACGAAATGAAGCTAAGGTTGATATGGGCAAATAAAACAAAAGATATAATTTTGGACTGACAGGTCTTTCAAGAACTAGACCAAAGAACAAAAATATTAAAATCGTGATTTTCTCTACATGAAAGAAACGAAACGCGAAAAAAAAACAATGAACAAAAAAAAAACAAAACACAGCAATCCTATCATATAAAAAGGATCAAAATTGAACGAACACCCACATCCGCCTGCCTCATCATACATAAAGACACTTACAGAAGAAAGAGTGTCTATACTCGCAGTTTGGAAGGTTGAAGAATATGGATAAATAATTCGCAAATGGAAAGGAAAGACGCGGAAACTATGCGCAAATTACATCTTTCACATTTGGACATAGCGATATCGGCCCTTCTAGATAATAAGGAGTGTATTCGCAACAATACACCGAACCCAACAACACTGCGTCACAACAGTCGAAGAGAGAAAACTAAACGGCCTCACTACCCGAGCGCGCGTGAGTGTCCGCCTCAGTGATGAGAGCAAGCAGTACTCCGAGTGAAGGGATGCAAAAAAGAAGTGCGAGAAAAGAAGTTAAAATTACCATAGCCCTTTCCGCAATTATCATACTTGGTTCACCGTGATATCGATAGAGAAATTTACATAAACACAAGGAGGCAGCTAAAAAATGAGAAGGGCCTTAATATAAAATGTGAAATCATAAAGTGGAGGAAGTAGTAATTGGAGGGGAAGTTTATTATAAAAGGGAGAATGAGAAAGAATGGAGAGGTCCAGAAAGAATCATTGGAATAGACGGCAAACCTGTAGTGGAAAAAAAGTAAATAGAATACATATTACGAGAATTAGAAGAAAACCGAAAGAGAAGAAAAATGAGAACGAAGAAAAAAGATATGAAGATTTGGAAGAATTCGAAGAGGAGGAGGTGAGAAGACAGAATTTTAATCAAATTAATGAAGAAGAAGAAGAACATGAATTAGAAATAGAATTTCAAGTAGAAGAGAGAATACCGATTATGAAGGAAGGTGAGAGGTGCCGAGCAAACAAAAAAGAAGACCAAGGGGAAATGATAGAGGCAAAAATAATAGGAAGAGCTTGAAAAGCTACAAGCAAGATTTGGAATAGCTAATTATTACAATGTGGAGAATTTACTTAAAGGACAAAAAACGAAGATTGATTTTAAGGAATGGAAAAACATTACACGTATACCTGATGAGGAGGAGGTATTTTTAGCTAATTTTGAAGGCAAAAAGTTATTATAAGCTAAAGTATAGGAGTTGGAAAGCTGGGTTGAAAATGAGGTGTACGAGGCCGTAAATAAAGGAAATCAAAAAGTATTAGCCACCAGATGGACAGTGACAGAAAAAAATGAAAAAAGGAAGGGTTTGTAAGGAAAGGTTAGTGGTGAGAGGTTTCAAAGAAAAAGATAGAGAATATTCTACAGACTCAACCACACGTGCTACTGAAAGTTTAAAATTATGTATAGGAATATAAAAAAGATATGGTTGGAAATGTAAAACAATGGATATTAAGACAGCATATCTACAAGGAGATAAAATTGAAAGAACAGTTTATATACCAACTCCGAAAGAACCAAGAACAGACAAAATATGGAAGTTAAAGAAGGTAGTTTATAGTATGAAAGATAAAGCTAAGGTTTTGTATAATAAAGTGGTAAAAACGATGAAACGATCAGAGAAACGCTCATTAGATCTAACAATATTTAGGTGGAAGAGAAATAATGAACTAATAGGAGTAATGTGTAACCACGTGAACGATTTATTCTATGGAGGAAATGACATATTCTAAGAAGTCATTGGGGCAATTAAGAAAAAAAATAAAAATAGGAACAGAAGAGCAAGGATTATTTAAACACATAGTAATGGAAGTGAAACAAGAAGGATGTTTACGGATGAGTTAAGAAAATTATATAAAACAGATGCAAACAGATGATGAGATCTACGAACCTATGGAAAAGGGAGAGAAAGAATTAAATAAAGAATAAATGACAAGATACAGATCATTAGTAGAAAAACTAAATTGGGTGAGTCAACATAGAAGACCGGATATTGCTTATAGTGTGAGTGACTTGAACAAGGCTAATAAGATAGCTTATTGGAAGGATGTAAAGAAAGTTAGTAGAGTATTAGGGAAATAAGAAGAGAAGGGTTAAAAATAAAAATGGAGGAGTTAAGAAAAGAAGAATTAAGTTTGAAGTGTACACAGAAGCTTTATTGGGAAATATCGACAAAGAGAAGTCACAAACAGGTCTTATAATTACTTTGGTAGATGAAAGTAAGAAGAAGTTTCCGATATTTTGGAAATCCCGAGTTGCTAAGAGGGTGGCGAGATCAACAATAGAAGCAGAAACGTTAGCATTAGTTGAATGGGCTGAAACAACTATTTATTTGATAAACATATGGAAAGAAATTACAGGGAAAAATGTTCTTATAGAAATAAAAACTGATAGCAAAACATCGAGTAAAGCAATCTATTCCACTTCAGGAGTGACAGTAAATGATTGAGGATAGACATCGCTGTTATGATAGAAATGAAAGAAATAAATATAGTGACATGGATAAGAGCAAATGCAACGTCCGTAGTATATATGTAGTATTATGTAAGTATGATAATTATAAGTATATTATACCGATATATATAGGTGCTATGATATGTTAGTATACGAGTATGATGTCACTGACGCCGTAGAAGCTAAATCCATAGCATTAAATCCACAACATATCGATATATATTCTGCGTCGTGGGGACCTGATGACGATGGCAAGAATATTAGACCTGTGTAGCTTGCAACGAAGTTTACCTAGAGTGTGGTGCTTGTGTGGGTTAGCGTAACTCAAGTACAATAGGTAGTATTAGTAATCGCAGATAAGCGTTCGGATAGTGAAGTGTGGTCGTCAAGGTCAGATATGGTCAAGGACATTCGGGGAGCCCGTTACTTATTATCGGAAGCGCATAGAGGGGAGTGGAAATTAGAGTGGACGGAGAGTTAGGGTAGGGAGACAGATGACGTCTCATATAATAGTATAATAGTGAGTACTTAGGACATGATGTATATATAGATAAATGAATTAGTAGTATGTATAATAAACTATATGGCGTATAGTTATATGACTATAGATATATAGATATAATATTATATATATTTATATTTGATTATATATAATATAATATATATAGTATATTATATATATATATATTATATATATATATTATCACTAGGAGAGAGGGTAAATTTTTTTTCTTTTATTTGAAGTTTTTTTTTATTTATTAACTTATTATGTATTATCATTATATTATTCGTAAAATGTATTACTTATAATTATTTATTATATTATTATTATTATTATATCATTATTAACACTTTATTATTATTGCTATTATTATCATTTTTTTCTCTCTTTACAGTCCATTCTTAAATGGGGCCCTTGTCAATTAATACCCTCATTTTTTTAACTGTGAATTTTTCTTTTATTTCAATGTCTATATTTTATACAATTTTAGTACTGAAAAGCGTTTTTAAAAATAACTCATAAATTTCTCATATTTGCTTGTCACGAGTCAAGCAAGTTTTGGGAAAAATTTGAAATGATTTGGTGTAAACACTGTAATTTTCTTTGGAAATTTAAAAAGACAGCTAATGAAAAGTTACTGAACTTTTTTATAGATCTGCTTGCTGTGATGATAGAGCAAAATCTGCTGATACTAGTATTATCGGATGTGATAACACATGCAAGCATTCACTCGAAATTTTTCACATAAATTTTAATGGTTCATGATCAATAAGCTTCTTTGATTACTAGGTCGGAATGAAATATATTTTCGACTGAAATAAAATGATCTTACTTATATAATATTATACGATAGCGTATATAGAGATATATATAGTTGATGTAATAATGATAATGATATACTAGGTACTTTATAGTATATAATATATAGTATATAATATATTGATATTATATAGTATATATATATCGATTATTTATATATATGTTATTTATATATATATGAATATATATATATAGTCTAATGAATAGGGATGGTGATACTAAAGAGCGTTAGTATATATTATATAATTATAATGATATAGTAGTATATATTAGTAAGTACGTAGGAGACGAGGTAGTTAGTAGGTTATAGTATATCATTATATTAATAATGATAATCAGTAGTATTAAAATAATATATTATCATAAAATTTTATATTTAATTCTAATTTTTTATATTTACTTGAAGTGCCCTTTAGTAATGGATTTGACACGACTGTTCGAAAAAAGATAATACTGGTTAGATATTTAACAAAAACATGAAATTATTCATATTTACACTTCAGAACACTTAGCTTGCATGCGCTGCAAAACGCCTGCCTTTTCAGGTGAATTTACAGGATAAAACGGCGTCTATGTGGAATGGAATAGGATCTGGTGCTGCAACTATGGGTTCCAGGTGGATGTCATTTTTCATTTTTTTTGGATAATTTTTTTATAAAATTTTTGTACTCATGTAATAATAAAATTTTGCATTTCGCATATATTTATTTCTCCTATTATTTTGTTGATTGTTTCGGACAACAATAAAATAAAAATCCTTCTGTATAAGAAATAAGCCAAACCTACAGGACAAAATAATAGTAAACTAAATGACTAGAGCGACACATTCCCAGAATTTTTATGTTTATTACAGATACAAAATTTTATAAAAAATAATCGCCAAAAGAATGAAAATGGAAATTAGCCGCCTTAGCCCGATGATTTCACATACAGCAAAGATTCATATTTCCTTCCACATATGACGCCACTTTATCCTGCAAATTCACCTGAAAAGGCCGCGCGCTTTGCCGGCGAAAGCTAGTGTTTGAAGTGTAAATATGGATAATTTTTTGTCTTGTTTTAAATAAATCAAGTATTTATATTTTTGAAAAAAGTTGTGGAGGTCATTTAATAAAGGGCATCCTTTAAGTAAGTATATATATTACTACTATTAAAATACAATAAGAGTAGTATATATAAATATAAGTATATATATATGAGTATTATATACTATATTAGTTGTTATATATATATATACTATAATTATAGTATATATACTGATCAAGTTCATGTCCAGTCATCTGTGATTTCCCTCAAGGGCCCTACAAGCTCTGGGAGAGCTTGTGAATTTTCCAATATCAGACACTGCATCGTCAATCACAACGCGCCGCCTTCTCTCCCAGGGGCTGCAATGTGTGTTCTATGGCAGCGGAACCGTTTTTGGAGGGTCTGGAGCTTCTGAATGACAGGAAATACCAAGTCATGTCAGCCCGTTAACTTGTGAATTTCCATTAGATTCGTTAAGATTTTACGTCGTAAGACTGGGTCAAGATTAGTGGGGTTCTAAAGGTGTGACTGAGACCGTTTCAGGGCGTGTTTCCCGCTCTCTAAACCGTCAGGCAAGTTTAATGTCATTTTGCAGCAGTTGACTAGACGAATTCCCCACAAAATTACAGTGTAGTGATCTTTGACATTTGACGGAAACGTCACTTAGATTTAGGGGTTTTTCGTAGAGATCGGGTGAGCCAGGAGCTCGTTTGAGGCAGACGAGTTTCAGCGCTAGGGACTGAGTTTGCTGAGAGTTACCAATGAGTTAGCGTAGCGGAGATATAGCTAGTGGGGTTAAACCGACCCATGAGAGTTTATTTATGTTAGATTGGCTTGGGTGGCCGTTCCATCTGGTGCACAGGGAAAAAGATACGCAGCCTGACCATGACATAGACGAGACAGGTAAGGTAAGTAAGTGAAGCGATTGTTGCGGCTACGAGGAGAGAGCCGGGACAATCAGCCGTTAAAGGTAGTAGAGAGGGTGATAGAACAGTATGGTCATTGATACGGATCACCCTAGTGGGCAGGGGCATCAGCCGGAGCAGGAGCTGGAGCTGGAGGAAGAGCCAGAACCGGAATCAGAATGGAGGTAGATAGTAGTGTCGTGCTTGAATCTAAAACCTTGTTTTGACATTGTGATATCAATGATGGGTGCGAATCGGAAAACACAGTGGTAATAATAATAATAATAATAATATAATAGAAATAATAATATAATAATAATAATAAAATAATGAATAATAATAATAATAATAATAAGAATAATAATAATAGTTACCATAGTCATTCCTATTTTGTTTAACGGGCGCTCGCCCGCAGGCTCAATATTAACGCGCGTTTTCATAAATATACTCGTATTGAATTCTAGTTGTGACGTTATTCAATAACGTTATGCAATGTATTGATATTTTCTACTCTTTAACCTTACTTTTCATAATAAATATAGACTTTGTTAAATCTGAAAATAATAATACCCTTATTTTCTTTTCAATTATGTATATTCTATATTTTTAGTTTAAATTTTCATATTCAGTTTCCTAAATTTTAAGCATTAACTATAATATTTAGAGTACATCATTTTCTTTTAACCTGAAACATTTAGATTTTCATCAATTTGCCTTTTGGATCAAACCTAAAAATATTATTTTCTTTTGTTTAAAGCTTTTATTTATTATTAAAGTTTTATTAATTTTAAGTTTATTTTGTTTAAAGTTTTTTTATTTATTTTAAAACTATAGTAATTCTAATTATAAATATTTAGATTGCCATTCATAGTTTGTTGGGTCTTTTTTTAAATTAATAATATGTACTTTATTAACCGTAAGCAGTAAAGAAGTAGCGCAAATACCTTATTCTAGCCACCCCACATCCTGCTAAGCACTATTGGCCTTTACTGGTTTCAGGGTCATAAAATATGTACTGTTATGCTGATCTCTAAAGCAGCAAAAGCAAGTAGTGCATAGCCGGAAGGGAGGGGGTTGGGATGGAATGTTTTGCACTACTGTTCTACTGCTTTAACGGCTTTTAGAGTCGATGACTTACCCCCATTTTCGTAGTTAACCAACATAAGTTCGGTGAAATAACTACATTATATATACTATAAATTTCGCAGATACTCTTTATGATAGGTCATGACATATATAGTATATGGTATATATTTTTTACTATATTGATAGTGATATATATATAGTTAAGTAGAATATTATATATATCATAATATATATAGCTATAGTTATATCTATATATATATTATATATCTCTATAAGATATATATAGTGATATATAGTATCATATAAATAGTTGTATATCAAGGTCCCGCTATATATTATATACATATATATATACTATTATGCGGATCGTATATAGTATATAATGAGATGTATAGATGTATACTATATAATATATACCTATATGTTAGGTTGATATATCATATCATGCGGAGGCAACGGAGGACGGCCTAGTACTATAGTATGACTAACGTTCGAAATATAAATATAGTATAGAATATATATGATAATATATAGCATATAGTACTTATATACTGGGCCGTAGCTATAAGTATATAATTTATAGTATATATATAGTATTATATAGCTATATATATAATACTATATAATATATATCATAAATTGATCAGCCCAAATTCTTTTAAAGAACTTAATTTATCTTTGGGTCTCACCCATCAAAACATGTTGTCTATTGATACAGAAGACAGCGTATTTTTCAAATATTTTTAAATTTGGTTAATGTTAAGTTGGTTCAGCATCAAATAAATCATCCAGAATGGAAAATCTTATTTATTTGCAACAAATTAATTAAATATGGACTTGACATTATCATGGAATTTTCATAATTACATTTGTTTAACCTTTTGAATATATTTGATTAATAAATAATTTGCCATTTTACTTACCTATTTTTAATTTAATTTAGGGTTTCAAAAACACGAAAAATTAGACCGAGAAAATTTATAGTTAAGTTTGGAAGACATAAATTTATACTTGACATTATTATGAATTTTCTATATCTATTTTTTATCTCTATTATTATATAGTTATGATTAATTAATTAAAAGAGCATCTGTAATGCATCTGTTCCTGAACTACGGTATGATCGAGAATATACATGTAGGAAGCGGTCTATCGCGAGAGGTAGTTACACTGGATCGGACGACGCGGGCAACGACATCATCAGTGCTAACATCGTAGTATAGTGATAAATCGCTATCGACGGATCGGTCGAGGTTAGTTAGAAAGACAGTCATGTTAGCGTAGCGAGTCGTAGAGCCGGTTAGAGCGAGGTAACTCACGCCTTCGAGCACAGAGGGGCGCTGACGCAATGTGATATTTTTATAAATTTATTATTATATCGAGTATCCGCTTGATATTTTTAGTCTAGATATGCTAGGCAGCGCATTAGACTTCCCTCTTGTATTGAGCCCGAAGTCATGATGGAGGATGCTTTAAGTGACATCTACTATTATGGAGCTTCGTGTGTGTACTCGACTGAAACAGTGTGTGGTGAGTATGACGCGCTTGTAGAGATGAGGAATGCATCACAGACTATTCGTGGACTCGTCTCCCGTATAGCTTGTGAGTCACTTTTAAAGTAAGAACGGGACCGACAGGTAGATTGAAGTCGTCAAGTAAAATCGATCCAATTCGAGTTTGTGCTTGAAATAAATGTAAGCATCCGATGTTTGCAATAAACGCAAATTCCTTGTTATTTGCTTAGCGTTTCTGCAATTTGACTTACTTGCCGAATGATCACCCTTCGTTATGTCTAAGCGTGCACCACATGTTTGTTTTTCACTTAACTGATATTTTCAATTGTCGAAGAATAAGGTAGACGTTGTTACCGAGGATGTCCGTGGTAATATGATCTAATTTCTTGAATAGTGCTGCCTCAAAATTAGGCAAGACACAGACATTAGGCAATAATATTATCGTTTTTTATAGAAGAAAGTTAGCCTTTTTTAAAGGAACAAAATGACGTGATTTGGACCTTATGTGCATAGGTGTTTTATGCACAAACCCAGGCTTGAATCTTAAAAGTCTATACTGTAAAAAAACGTAACTCAAAAGAACTATTGTCTCTCTCTCTCTCGTACCTCTCTCCAGTATCTCTCTCTCTCTCTTCTCATCAGTCTGTTATCTGCCTGCTCTCTCCTCTCTCTCTCTCAGCGTCTCTCTCTCGTCTCTCGTCTCTCGTCTCTCTCTCACTCAGATCTCCTCTGACCGTATTAACGTGAAATTCATTTCCCTGTATAAAATATATTAAACAGTGTAGTGGGCCTTTGCCATCCATGCGCACACAGGCAAACTTCAAAGCTATAAAGAGACTCGGCTGGCGAGCGATGGTCTTCCATGACGCTACCTTGCGTTGTTCCCAAAGAATGTGTGAATGATCGACACACTAACTGAATAGCTTTTGTATACATCAATCGCGAGGCAATTGTGTTTCATTGCCTGATCTATAAAATGAAGAATATCGCAAGCTTAAGGCTTAAATGTTCCGTTATGCGCTTGACTTTCCAATGCAGATATTAAAGAACTTTATTTGGTTGTTTGATGCCCAGAATTCTTTAAGCGCTTAATACACTGGAATATCAGGGCGCCACTAGGAGAAGGCCATCATCTGTATCAAAGCACTCTTAAAATTAATTCATAATTATGGTGCCCGCATGGTAAATTTTTCAAAATAACATTTGTTCATAATAAAACGATGGCAATTTAGTTGTAACGTAAAGTTCGAAAGAAGTAGTTATCGCGACCACAGGGCACTTTATTGCGATCTATCTGCAACTCCGCTTCTTATCCGGAATTGGATGAAGACCATGTAGCCAATGGATGCCCTACCTGACGAATTTGTATGACTGGAAGCCTAGTATCGCTTCTAACATCCGCTTGCCAATAATGTTATTCTGGTCTGGACTCTTTTCATTGCGAGTTAAAATTGGGTTATTAGGTTCCCGAATGCGCCAGTGAACACAGAGGTATTAAAACCCAAATTTGAGGAAATTGTTGCAGTCAGTTTCTCAGAGGCTATTTTCTTTAGTTACAGCTTTTTACTAGCACCGTTTCATCGTTGCACGACTTATGGAATAAGAAAAACATGAACGTATTGTGCAAGAGCTTCCACTATTGCCGATAATAATATGAACAGCATGCGCTATCCACTTACCGTTAACATTTATCGAAAGCAGCAACAATTTTTTTCAGTAATTATGTTTTGTGTACCCTCTAACTAGGTAGCCTCTATGACAGTGGTTTTCTCGAAAGTAGCGGCTGATAGACCACCGCCCTTGTTGCGTTGTTTGAGCCTAGATGCGGGGGCGTAGGGGCTTAGCAAAAATTGGTGGTGTTTAAGTTATTTAGTAATTAGTAAAATATTTTTTATAATTAAGTATTTTAAATTTGTATGAAATTCATTTTTCCAAATTTGGGTCTGTATAATTAATTCTATTTACACAAAATGTTCAGACTCTTTTACTATAGTATTATAGTTATAATATAGTAACATTATATATAATCTATATATATATATAGTAAGTTAATCAATGTATACACATATAATAAATATATATATACGGGGTATATATATACACTATATACTAGTATATATATTAGTACTATATATAATAATATATAATAATAGTATATATACTATACTTATATATAAATATGTTTAGGTAGAGATACTAGTATAGTATATATATATAATACTTATATATTATATATCGTGCATAGTGCGCCATTGTTGGTTTTTAAGTGTTGGTAAGTATAAATAAAAAATGGGGGGGCCGTTGAAAAATAAGTGATTTTCAAAGTGGGCGGTAGACAAAATAGGTTTGAGAATCTTAGTGTCAAGGAGATGGTGTAGGTTGCTCAAAAATTCACCCTTTAGCTGGTGGAGGTAGTGTGTGATGAACTACCGTTTGAAGATGGGCTGAAATGATAAGCATCTGCTTCCCCTGTAAATTTTTTAAACATTTCTATAACTGAAGATTATTAATATAACATCAAAAACCTTTTGCAATAAATTTTAAAATATTTTAGAAAGATTACTTCCCATGGCAACTCGGAATGGGAAATGTTCGGATATTTCTTTTTAACTTTTACCTTAACAAAGCCCATTCGGGTATGTGAATAAGGGAAGGACATGCGTTTCCAATTCTCTTTTCCTCTAAACAATGTTAAATTGAAATCCATATCATGAATAAATATGCCTGTCTACCTTCTTTCCTTGATTTTATTAAGATTGTTGATTCTTCCTCCTAGCTTTGATAAGTGTAAGAGCATGTTGCGCATGAGCAATAATTATACAAGTTGCTAAGTTTTTAAATCAAAATGCCTCTTTTCATTTTTATCGCCTAAAGCTTACAGCGTTCCTGGTTTAGACGCTTTCTGCAAACTCTCTAAACCTTCATATAGCAGCCTTCTAATTTCTTTTATGCAATCACTGCAATGTTAGCATCTCAAGGTCAGAATAGAGCTTTGTTGTTCGAAGGGTAAAGCTCCATATCCAAGCTTAATTTGTACTCTGTCCAAGAGTTAGTTCACCTTTTACAAAGTTTTCAGTGTTTAATTCAAATCAGAGGGCAAAAAACATCATAAGCAAAGTAAAGCAAGCAAAAACACTATATAAAAAAAATAAATAGATATCATAATTGATAATTAAAAATAATTCAGGCAACAAATAATATACAATATATGGAATTATACATAAAAATAAATGTCAAAGGTTAAAAGATCAGAAAAAAAATTTTAGCGAAGATTTTTCAGCTTCACCACTTGCCTCAAATACTAATTCATTTTAAAAGTAAATACTGTAAGAGACAGGATACTTGTGGCACAAAATGAAATTTTTCACTGTTATATAAAGACACTTTTTACATAATAAACACTTTTTAATAATTTTAAACACTAAAAAATTATAAACAGCTTAAATCCGTAAAAGCTGACTCATAAACTCATGCCTGCGTTAAAACTGGATAAACACCTTTCACAAAGAAAATAGCAACATCGATATGAGAAATCAGGTTGCAGAACAGGAATGTATGCGACGTCAGAAGCGTACAAATAGAGTGGCAGGAGCACTGAATAAGCGCGTGCTGATGGAACTGAAGATCAAAGCGGAGTAAATAGAAAATGAAGGGGACACGTTGTATATATTTTCTATGCTAACATTTGATAAAGGAAACACGAAAAGAATTTGTGATGGAAAACTAATAAAAAGATAAAAATAGCTTGCTTCGATAAAAATTTGAAATACGTAAAAATAAACTATTTAAACACATAAAAAAAATTGAACTGAAAGAGAGAGAGAGCAGGAGAGAGAGAGAGAGGGAGCGAGGAGAGAGAGAGAGAGAGAGAGAGAGAGAGAGAGAGAGAGAGGAGGCAGAGAGAGAGAGAGAGAGAGTAGAGATAGAAGAGAGAGAGAGAGAAGAGAGAGAGAGAGAGAGAGAGATCAACATGTATATTTAGTACCAATAATCATAAACCATATACTTTAATTGAACAGTATAACATTACAATTTTCGCATGTTACACAGAGTAAAAAATTTTATGATGACACTTCTTCGTCCGACCGTAACAATGGATGTTGGCTAATCTTCATCAGTCTGAGTCCACAACCGACTGCCTTTACTTTTGCAAACGGCAATAGGAAGTGGTTTGTAGATCTGAAGTTGAATGGCAGTCCAAGACGTTTCAGTGGAAGGTGCGATGGTGGCTCAATGAAATGACAACGCGCAAGAAGCCTCGAATACTCAAGAGTACCTTTCTCTCCCGAGTAGGCTGTGCTTATAACATCGCTATGACATCCTGCTGTGAGAGGTTAAGTTTGATAGCTTTCGAAAGTTAAACATTTTTATAAATTTATAATTGTCAGTTAATATCCGTTAATTTAATTCCAGCTTATTAAATTCAGTCTTCTAACTTCTGCAAACAAAATTTGTAAATGCATCGCAATACCGCTGGCAACGATAGGCGGTCTGTTCGTTCGTTCGGACGTGCCATTATTCCGTTCCAGCACGTAGCGACTGAATATGTTAGAAATGTGCGGTCGAGTTTTGAAAATGCGAGCTAAGCTAGCAGCCCGTTGTATTGCGTGGTTGCTCTATATATATATATAGTATATATATATTATATAATTAAGTGGGCTTTATAAAGTATATCATACTATCTAAATCTATACTATATACATATATATAATATAATATTATATATATATATACTATTTAATATGATATATTATGAAATTTAAAAATATATAAAAAAATATAAGTAGCGCATAAGATATTGTATTTAATATAATATATATATATATATATATTTATTTCTTGCATTATGGTAAATATATATGATATAGATAACATATATAACTATATATACTATATCTATATATTACATATATATATATATAATATATATATATAGTATAATATATTATATATAATATATATTATATATAATATATTATATATTATATATAGTAGTATATACTATTATATATAATATTATTATATACTATTATATATAGTATAATAGTATATAACTATAGTATAATATATATACTATATATATATAGTAATCAGTGGCGTATCAGGGTAGGCAGAGTAGGGCAACGCCTACTTGCCTTTAACTGAACCCAAAAATTATTAAGAAGTCACATATATATATATATAATATAGCTAGTAGTACGTATAATATATATAATGATATCAGCGTGCATATAGTATATATAAGTATATATAGTATATATAGTAGTAATTATGATACTATCTAAATAAATATCTATATATGATATATATATATATATTATAATATATATACTGTAGTAATATATAATATATATAATTTCGTTCGAAGTGCGATCTGTTGAGCCGCCTACACAGATTTTAACTCGATTTCCTTTTCTAATATTAACGATCGGCAACTATTACTTTTCCTAGTTAAAAAAAATAATTCAAGTTTTCTTTAGCTCTAGGCAAAACTCTGTATTTGCCTTTGACTCTAGTAGCGAGGTCATTTTTTTTTAAAAATCCAAATTTAAATTACGGTTAGCGAGAAATAATAATAATATTAATAATTAATTAAACTAAATTAATTAATTTTATGCTAACTTGATCATCTCTTATAGACCGAATTAATTAATTTATTATTTCCAAAAAAAATCATTGATCATTCTTGCAATGCAGAGTCAGCCAGGCACTTTATGAGTCAGTCTTTCTATGGTACCTATAAATTTGCCTATTCAGACAAGTTGTTATTTTTCTGCTATTAGTGGGAATGTACAGTGACTCTCTGTGGCGTTAGTAATAATGACGCTTTCATATTATTTGTTAAGTAGGAATAGTTAATTTATTTACTGAGCTTTGGTGTGTGTTTTTAATAATAGTATATTTTAGTTTTATAAATCCTGGTATATTGGATTCGTATTTTTTTTTTAAGTTTTCATTAAAACAATTGCCAAATTGCTCTCCTGAAGGTTGTAGGCCATATTTAAAAGAATTCAACATTGTAGAGAATGAATTGTGCACATACAGCAGTCATATTATAGGTTTGTGATTTATGATACTGAAACCTGAACCTCCGGAGCGCTCAAAAAATGAAATAGAATTTGATTATTTAGGCTGTAAATAAAGCATGTAAGGCTTTACGAATAAAAATATCAGATTATATATCTATGTAAGGTATGATATATATAACTATAGCTAGATATAATGAATATATATATATTATGATATACTATATATAATATATATATAATATAATAACTAGTATATATATAAATATTTATACCTAAGTATATAATATAATATAGTATAGATAAATATATATATATATAATACACTATGCCTAGTAGTAGTATTAGTAATATATATATATATATATATATAATATACTAGTGTAATATTATATAGTTATATATATATCATTATTATTATGTATCTATAGTATATATATATACATAATATATATAATATAGTATATATATATAGATTATATGAGTATATAAAATATATAATATCATTATATTATATTAGTATAGATTTATAGTATATATAATATTATATATACTATATAGTTATATATATATATTATACTATATATATAACATACTATATATATATATATATACTTAATACTTATATATATATATATAGTAGCTATATATAGTATTATATATATACATATAATATATATAGATAATCATAATATAGCTATTCTATATAGTGTAATATAAAACTAAAATAGAATATTAATATATATATTAGTATAGTATATTATAAATATATATAATTATATTATATAATAATAATATCTATATAGGTTTATATATATTATATTATATCTATATACTATATATTATATATAATATATATATATAATACATATTATTATATATCATATATTATTATATATCTAAGTATAGCTAATATATATATATCAGTATAATATATATATATATATATATATAATATATATATATAATATATAATATATTACTAGTATATATATATATATATTATAGTAAGTATATATTTGATAATTTTTCAATTTGCCTACCAAGAATGTTTGACCAAGAGCACCGCACGATGATAATATATATAGTATATAATATATATTATATAGTATTATATATTATATATATATATATATATATTTGGGTGGGGCCAAAATTTTATTTTGAAAAAACCGGTTTTGCACATTCAAGTCATTGGTTTAATTCATGTAAAATTTCAAGCTGTGGCGACCCCTCTTACTTCGCTTCTTTAGCTTGATTCATTCACATTATAGTTAAGCTCAAGATACGAACAATGAATACTGTTTTTGAGGAAAATTGTTGTATATGGGTCATTTTAACCTTGTTAAACGCTACTGTTCCACAATAAAATGTTTCTTGCAAAAAATATATTTTTGAGTTATAAAGCAAAGTGGTGAATGTTATTGGCTCAACCAATTTAATTTCGCGGGTCATATTTACTTTACTTTTCAAAATAAATTAAACAATATTATATTGGATATCAGAAATGACTGATCGCATCTACTAGTGATGGTAATATTTTGATTCTAGAATGAACAAATAAAAAATTTCCCCCATCTCAAAAATTCTGCCATTACCCCTTCCTCCCTTGGTAAGGCGAAATCATATTATATAGTATATATATATATATATAATATATATATATATCATATATAGTATATATATATATTATCTATATATATATATATTCATATATAATATATATATATATTATTATATATATGTATATATTATATAATATATATATATATATTATATATAATATATATATATATATATATATTATACGTATACTAGTATATATATATATATATATATAGTATCTATATTTATAATCGTATATATATATAGTAGTAAAGTATATAATATATATAATAATATATATATATACTATGATTATTAATTTTAGATAGAAAATAAAAAATTGAAGATTCGATAATGTCTATCCAGAAGCAAATCATGCCAAATTTAAATTTTGGGATTTTCATTATTTGATTTTCGCCTTCGATAACTCCTTCAGAATCAAGATGTCTGAATCATTACATACCTTTTTGCTATGAATAGAAAACAAGGTTCGATAACCTCTAAAGATGGTTAAGAATTGTTGAAAGGACGTGGAAACCAATTTGGCAAAGTTTCCTTTCGAACATAACACACTGAAGCGAAAGTTTTGATAATTCAAAGTAGCTTATAAGAATCAAGATTTGAAACCAAGTAACGAGCTCCACAAAGCAGACCGAAATGTATAATATAGAAAGCTGTAAGGTAAAGTCATCATGATAAGCACTGTTGTGACCAGTTTGCACATGCACGTTATGAAAAAAAAATCCCACAAGCACAATCTGATTCCAGATGCAAATATTAAGATATCTATCTATATGAATTGGAATATTAAGGGTGCAAAAAGATAGAAAAATACTAGGCCAATTGATAAAGCAGCAACAGGTGCGAAGAGAAGAAGGACGGAAGAAAAATTGGAAAGCCTTACTGGTAAAACTGTTGTAAGTCTTGGGAGGGTAAGGAATTGGTTTTAGTAGTAGTAGTAGTAACACACAAGGCGGAGAAATTTGTGTAACTTCAACCAACATAGAAATAAAGTTTGATGTTATAGAGGAAGATACTATGGAAAAAAAGAAAAGCAGAAATGATGATGAATTTCTTCCAGAATTTGAACTTTTGAGAAAATACTCAAAATAGATCTAGGTATAATAATTTAGCAATAACAGCTGACAGGTATTGTGTAAGCTACTCGGGCAACAACAGCTATTATGAATGCAGCAATTAAAGGATATGGGGATATTGAATGAAAGCAATATGTTGGATAGGAAAAAGATTGAAAGTGAGAGAAAGCGTGTTGACAACACGAATATCATCAGAATGAAATTAGAAAACTCTAACATTGAATGCATTGGATTCGACGGCATAAAAGATCACACTTAAACAAGAACCGAAACTGAATATGAGGAACACTGTGCTATTGTCAGATAATCAAATGATATTTACATGACTCATGTTACATCAGATACTGGCAACGCCAAATGTATTATTGATGATATAATAACTTTCATAATTGATTCTAATAGCAAAAGACTCCCTTAAAGCAATTCTTTGCGATGGGACTTCAGTTAACACTGGAAGAGTTGGTGGAGTTTTGAGAATGATTGAAATATATATATGGAAAGACCGGTACAGTGGTTAGTTTGTCTTTTACATGCGAATAAACTTCCATTCAGACACGCATTCCAGTCAATTGATGGACAAACATCAGACCCAAAAACATTTAAGGTATCATTGGGAAAAAATTGAAGAAGATTTAGATAAGCTGGACATAGTTAATATTGAACGTGTAAAAAGCACCCTTAAAGAGGTCCCCGAAGATATCGTTAAACAACTTGGCACTGACCAAAAATATTTGTATGAAATGTGCATTGTGCATTAGCATAACATCAGGGAATATATCGCCATCATTAGCCAAGTAATCTCCAGGCACCCTTCATCATGTCAGATGGCTAACAAAAGCAACAGGATCTTACGATTATACGTTTCTACAAAACATCCCATAGTAGAGGCTCTTAAAAATCTAATGTAAATATAATTAATGAACATTTACTGCACAGGGTTGATTGGACAAATTCTGATCCAATGGGAACTGATGGAGCGCAAAATTGTTGGTACCTGATAGGCCTACTTTAAAGAGTAGATAAAAATCATGCAGTGATTATGAAGCTTGTACTAAAAAATAATTCGTACTTTGCACATCTTGAGAATAGATTACTTGCTATGCTAGAAGACACTAGAAAAAAGTAAATAGATTTAGGTATTCAGGCGTATAATTGATAGCAGAAAAAGAGGGAATACGACACGGCAAGAGTTTTTGAACTGCCAAAAACACTAAACTTTAATGCAGATGATTATTCAAACATGATAGATTGGAAACACGAAACAGTTATTGAACCACCAGTTGTAAAGAACTTAACAAAATGCCGTTCTTCGAAATATAATAATTGAGCCACTTAAGACTATTTTGTTTCATGCGACAGCCGCGCAGTAGAACATGCAGTACATCTAGTAACACAACCTTCAGAAGTAAGAATTGGATATGAAGGCAGACACGAGCATATTTTTGAATGTAATACAGTCCCGAAAAGAACTTCTGGAATTTAAATATAAAGGACAATGGAGTAAAACCACTTTACAAAATAAAAAAAATCTTCCTTTATCCTACTTATATATATATATAATAGATATATATAATATAATAATGATATAAATCGATATCGAGTTTATAAACTAATAGCATTTAATATATATGAATATAGATATAGATACGATAATAGATATTAGTATATCATATATAGAGAGAGAGAATATATATAGTAGAGAGATATACTTGAGATATATATACTAATATATGATATATAATATATATGGCCAGCGAAATTAAATGGGGAGCCTCCAAAAACTTGTCGATATGTTCTTAATCCCCAAGAAAGTAAAAAAAGTGGAGTATGTACGCGATTGGAGGGTCGCTACATCTCTTGAAATTTAACCATAACAACAGACTCATGATTGACTTGCGAGACGTCGTGCGAGAGAAGCATAACCGTTGTTTGTGAAAATTTTAAAAAAAAAGGTATGTTCGACCCAACCAAATGAAGTATGATATAAATAAGAGAGAGAGAGAAGAATTATTGATATTGTATTTTTATGTCTATATAAGTAATTTATAACATATTTCTTCTCTATATATTGTTTGTAAATCTATATACTATATATATATTTACTCCAAAAATAACGCACAATAGTGTATATGTCACTCGCAGGAACGAAGAAGCCCCTCAACCGACATACCAACGACAGAACGACTGCACTGAGAATGTTTCTAACCGTTTCAAAATATTTCGTCAGGTGAAATAATTTAGTAAACATAAACTTCGTTCCAATTTGCAGAGAGGGGAGGATAGGATATAGCCGGGCGGAGGTTAATAATCGAGCTAGGAATCATTCGATGAACCGAAAGGATGACCCGATAAACATGGGATGAAGGATAGAGTAGTTGCGTAGCTGTCAAGAGATCAGTGCTTGCCGATAACAATCCTCCATGCCGAAGGACATGTTTACCGGCCACACAACGCACACAACGATTGCATGGTGTCCAACGATTACCAGTAAACCATGACCACATTGATCCCGCGCATAACAAGTAGGCCCAGGCCATGACACCGTGAAGACCGATTTATACGTCGGCTGCCACACAACGGCCACAATCTGCAATTACACTGGGATACACCGGCACCAGGATAAGTAGCAATAACAGGCTGCGACACGCACGCCCGCGGAATTAATTGACCGGCCCCGGAGCCTGCCCATAAGTCACCGACAACCACGGCAATGTAAGCGCGACTGGCATTTGCCCGAGAAACACATTCATGAAGGTCAACGACTGACAAGGTGCTCTTTACGCCGAGTCGAAGTCCTCGGATAGCCTCGAAGGCGTGTTAGAGGTATACCGACGACCACGAAGAGGTTCGATGCAATAAGCTGCAGGTGCCGCCGTTTGGAGGTGGGATCGGTTATGGTCTGGGTGCTCTTTATCGGGGCCTACGGAGGTGCACATCCGATGCGAGGCCACTCTTAACAGACATAGCGAAGGTGATGATCACAGAAGCATCCTCGAACCATATGTCGTGCCATATGTACCCCCTACATCGGTTACGTAATTTGCATCCTAATACATACAAGCGCATACCACACTAAGGCCCAAGTGGATCGCTACCTTAGGACCGTTTTCAAATTACGAAGAGCTGAGAGGCGTTGGGTAGCCAGCAATAATCTAGTCCCGGACCCTCAACCCAATTAACATTGTTGGAAATCCTAAACTTCGTATCGCGAACAGATGTCTACCCCTCATCGTAACCGACCTCCGGACCTGCGACGCAGGCACAACATCGACGTGATGGGATGAAATCCCACTGTCCAGAGCATTTGCTCACTCACGAGAGCATATTGCCAGTATGGTTTCCAGACACGTCATCCGGCCCAATAAAGGTCATACACACGGTGATTGATACAGATCCCAACACCCCCCGTCGCGTCGGTAATACGCCATCCAACATTGTTTTGTTTGCGAAGCGCTAACCTCCAAAACTCTACGTGAGATACTTTTGGCTGCACCTGCCTCACACTGTATCAAGCTATCGTTCCTTGGATGAACCACCATGTTATTACAGTCCAATAAGTTTAGTCTACGGCGTTCTTCAACTTCTTTATTCTTTTATCTCTTCCTTTGCCAAGTACCCTTGTGGTGCGTAATTCTTGACAGTAGTGATTTGAATTACAGAAATAGAGTATATTAAATATAGAGAATATTGACATAATCTGATATAAGAATGATATTATATAATATAATGATATATGATGAGTTTATATTAGGTAGAGACGTATAACTAATATATATATATATTAAGATAATTATATTATAGTTCATATAATAGTATTATATTATATATTAATTTTACAATGAGGATATGTTTTTACCATTGTTGAATGTATAGTAGTGAAAACTATGGTCTGAATAAGAGTAATATCTAAAGTACAATAGACTACCGTGAGAGTAAATGAACGAACCCACACTAGCAACTTCTGGCGACTAGTATAGAAAAATAGATTTTTTCGTAACTCTACTCAAAAGACACTTTTTCTCTAAACACTTGTATTTTGGACACTATATAAATCTAAAATAGCAATGTGTTCAGAATGGACAATCTTAGAGCCACTACTGTGTAAGAAAATTGATAGAAATGATTGTAGATGCAAAATTTAGCGTTGTGTGTCGGTGTAATAAAAGAGTAAATGAGAGAAGAAAACGAATACATAGCATGTTTCGTTCATGTGAAAAGGAAGATATAATCGTTTGCGTAAGAGAGAATGATAGTGGTGAGTGTGCTGGAATCGACCGTATAAACGAAAAAAAAGGTGTATTGAGTCAGGTAAAAGGAAGCCTGGAGAAGAGGAATATTGAGTTTGTGCAAGAGCAAGAAGAAAGATGCAAATATGACGTGAATAGCGGGTTTTTGAAGGGTATGGTGTGGCCAACCTGGCCAAGGATGAACCCCATGACGAACCATAATGAGGTCCGTCAAATCCGTGAAGCCGTAATAGAGTGTATTTCTCTACTCTGCACTAGTTTCTGCTAAGGTAGTAAAGGGACGGTAAGCTTGCTTTCTTTTCACTTGGTCATATGTTTTCTGCTAACTTTTCTGTTTTTCGTAATGTGATGCACCTAACCGCTCAATCATGTGGAGATGGAATATTATATAGATAGATAATAGATATTAATATATAGTATATAATTATAATATAATAGAATATATATAGATTATATATATATAATATAATTATATATATAGAATATATATAATATAATATAATATAGTATAATAATATATATATAAAATATATAAGAGATATATGTATCGAATATTAATATAATATATATAGAATATGAGAGTAATATTTATTTGGTTGAATAGAGATAAGAGATAAAATATAGTATATATGATATATATATAGAATAGAGAAGATATGAAGAGTATATATATAGATAAATATTGTAATGAAGTTATATAACAATGAAGCTAGTATAATAGCTATAATAGATATAGATATAGATATATATTATTGCTACTATGATAACTCCTAGGAAGGGAAATATAAACGTCAGCCTTGAATATTGAAATGAAGATTCCACATGATAATTAGGCTTCTTTTCAGATTCAAAACCAAAGAATTGCGTGATGAAGCACGAAAAGATTGAACAGTGAAATAATTGAGTCCAATCTTTTAAGATCCGAAACTTAAAATATTGTTCTGTTGCAACAAATAAGAGAAAATAAAATTTTTCATTAAACCTAATTTTTAATATCAATTTCGCTATAAAATATAAAATAAATTTTACCCAAACTGTATATAATATAGTAATATATAATATAGAAAAGATATATAATATACTATATATATAATATAGGCATTACTATAATATAAATATATATATATATATAAAATATAATGATATATTTAATTTAAAAATATTGCATAATAATCGCAAATTATATAAATTTAAAGAAGAACAGTAAAATCGGAAGTACAAATAACTGCCGTTCATCGGATGAGAAACACCTGCCAGGTTCGACTGAGGACAATCCCGAAGAAAGGCAGTTAATCTTTATACCTTCCGTATCTATGATGTTCTGAATCTTAGACATCTTATCAAAATTCGATTGAAATGGTATATTACTGCGAATATTTAGACAATCTACAATAGTAAAAGAGACAGAGGGAGAGACGAGATACGAACAGGGCT
The DNA here is from genome assembly GCA_015478945.1 of Trachelipus rathkii. NCBI lineage: Eukaryota > Metazoa > Arthropoda > Malacostraca > Isopoda > Trachelipodidae > Trachelipus > Trachelipus rathkii. Next base: position 8,201 of record JABUQX010065646.1, on the reverse strand, counting down.
AACAACCTGATGTGATTCGCTTGAAGGAGCTCGGTTGCTTTATGAACTGTTGCTTGAATCCAAGTTTTGCTGGGAGAGATAGCTCAGTCGAACGCACCGGTATATTGTCCTCAGCTCGCAACAATGGCGTGGTTCAATCCCGAAAAGGCATTAAGCTTAACCTTCCTATAGTATGTCTTATCGTAGTTTAACAAGACATATAGATAAGTATATATATAAATAGAGAGTAAGAAGAGAAGTTCAAAGATATATATAGACGAGAGTAGAATATCGAACTAAGAGATATATATATATATGATAATAAGAGATATATATATAGTAAGATATGCATGAAGTATATATATATAATAAATATGATATTCCTTGGTGGTAATGAGATAAGTCCAAATTCACAAAGAAGAGTTAGGGATGAACAATCCGAATTCGTCCAGAATAGGATTGAAGAAAATAAGATTTATAGGAGAGTTTCGAGAGCGAGATTATCACGAATACATGTAAGATTAACATAATCTATATTATACTGGGTCAGAAATTGACAGGAGGAAGCGGAATAAAGAGCCCTTCATTTTATATGTATCATGACTATCCTAAACCCGAGTGATCTATGAGTTATAAACGATAAGAGTATATATATAAGATATAGAGTATATATAATAGATATAGTATATAATAGATATATAAAGAATAAGGATATATATCATAATATAGATATAAATTGAGAGATGAATATATATAGAAGGAAATACAGAATATACTATATATAATTATAAGAATAAGAGAATGAATATACAGATATTATAGATATATATATATAAAGAGATATAGAGAGAGATAGATAGATATAGATGAATAATATATATAGTATAGATATACTGAAGTCTTCCAATTGACGATATAGATATAGATATAGGTAGATAGGTTATAAATATGAAATATATAGATATATAATAGTAATAGTACAGAAGAAGAAGATAATAATATAAAAATTATATAATATATTATTTATATATATATATAATATATGTAATGAGTATAATATATCCTTTCCTTTTCTTGCTTTAGTCTACCTTTTTTCCCAAGATGGATGAGAAGTAGAGTGCGCCTAGAAAGCAATCGGAAAAGAAAAAGCAGTAGAAGAGCACATAGACAATGAGCGAGAAGAAGAGAAGGCCCAGAGATCCTATACAATCCGCTCAGTCGAGACGTGTTACCATTAATTAGATAAGAACCGTCAAGTCGAAATCAGAAAACTCACCCTAAAGCTTCATTTACCGACGGATTCCACAGCTATGTTAAGTCGTCAACGTTTAGTTCATATATATATAATATATAATATATATATATAATAGATATATATAAATATATATAATATATATAATATTATATTAATAGATATATAGATATATATAAATAGTATATATAGGATAATATAATAATTATATAATATAAATATAGTATAGCAGAGTATATAGTATAAAAAGATATATAGAATAATATGATATACTTATATAATATTATAATAGTAATATTATAATATAATATATAATATATATATATAATATATATAGATACTAGAGAGAGATATATATAGATATATGATATAAGAGATATATAGATATATATACAGAGATCTAGATATAAAGATATAGATATAGAGATAGATAGAAAAAAAAGCTATATAAATAATTAGTAATAAATAATATATATAATAAGATATATATCATAATATATATCATAGAATATATATAATAGAGAGTAATATATTACTATATAGAATATAATACATAGTATAAGATATAATATAATAATAGTAGATTTATATATAATATATATGAGTATATAATAAAGATAGAAATAAGATATAGATATATATATAATAAATATATAATGATAAGTAATTATATATGAATAGTATATAATAGTAATATAAATAATATATAATATAGTGAATAATAATATAGTATATATATAGTATATGTAAATAATATGATATAAGATAATATATAATAGAATATAATAATATAATTAATATAGAATAGTAATATATTTTATAGATATATAATAAGAGAATATAGAGATATTGAGTAGTATGTAATATAGAAAATACAGATATATGTAGAACAAGATGAGAGAGAATAGAGAGAGAGAGAGAGTAAGAGAATAGATAGGAGATGAAGTGACAGATAATAGAAGGAAGACATATAGATATCATATAGATATATATATATATAAATATATAGTATATATATACTATAATTATAGAATAGTGAAGAGAAGGAGTATTTGATAGTGAAAGAAGAAATAAGTATATATATATGTATAATATATAAGAGATAAGATTAGAAGAAGGAAAATAATAAATATAATATAGTATAATATATATAAAATAATTATATATCTATATATAATATATACTATATATATATAGTATAATATATAAATATATAGTATATAATATAATATATAAATGAGAAAGAGATAGAAGCAATATATATAGAAGAGAGATATATATATATATATAGATAAAGAGATATATTATATATAGTAATATATAATAAATATTAATATAAATTATATATATGATATATAATAAGTAATATTATATTAAATATATATATAGTTGTATATATAATAATAATAAGTATATATAATATAATTAATAAATATTAAATTATATATTATATATATAGATTAGAAGAGAAAAAGAATAGAGAGAGAGAGAGATAGAGATAAGTAGAGAGAAGGATATGAGTACAGTATATAATCTATGAGAGCATAATTATAGAAGTGAAAGAGATATATGATATACTATGATAAGATATATCATATATATAATATATACTATGTAACGTCAAAGAGATTAGAAGAGAGAGAGACCTAGTATACCAGAGGAAAGGGAATAGCGAGCGTTTAAATTGATAGATTAGATATATAAGTAAGTAGATAGATAGATAGTGATATTTCTCAACTATAGGTATATTATATCTCTTACTGCCCCATGCCTTTAATGAATATACTGATAAAAGTAATGTATATTTACAGAGGCAGAACTCGATATAAACAGATATGTAGAGATATAAACTTGATAATGAGTGCCAAATATGGTTTTAGACCAGAGAAGAGGAACCATACCATTTGATACTTACTGAACAGAATGGTTATGAAAGATAGTTAGTATGAGAGTGGAGATAGAAGACATTACTATGCTGCTTTTATTTATCTAGCATGAAGCTATATGATATGGCCGCTTGATAAGAATTGTGTATTAATACTGCTTAGAGAATATACCGTATTAATGAGTGTAAACCCATAAGTTATTAAATTAAAGATGATAGCTTAAGTCTATATAGTCTATCTAAGTAGAGGCCGCATGAAACAGCGTGCTTAGAGATATAATAATGGTTCCAATGTTACAGCGGAGGGACAGAGTAGAAAGTGTATTCTACCTACTGTGTTCAAATATCATATATAATAATATGGCTAACTGGGTATCCGAAGGTTTGGTTGAGAGGAGGATGTTGAACTGCTATGGCATAATGCATGATGACCATAGCAGGATAACAAGACAGACGACTTCTAAGCAGAGAACGCGTTATGGATACGGTATGGGTAACAATTATTGCATAGATAAGGATAAAAAAAATAAAGAAAAGACGGACCATATTGAATAGTCTCATAGACAAAGAGAGGTTCAATATACATACTCTTTACCTGATAGAGATCGGAGGAAACGTGAAGGATTATGAAAAAATATATTATAACTCAATATTGTCTCTATTAGTAGAATGGAGAATAATTGCCTGAGAATTGAGAAGAATAAATAGTTTTGGTGTACGTACACATGTGAAAGTTCTTTTAATAAAATTAGCTGAATAAAACAGCAATGACCGATTAAGGATGTTAATAGGTTATTTAATATATATACGACAATTAATAAGAACCATTACATCTTACGTGATATAAGTAGTGATTTATACGTGATAAAGTACTATGGTACCTCATTACCACCATAAATACTAAAAAAGCAAGATTGTGGCACAGAAATGAGAGAGGCTAGAGAGCCTGAGTAATCATGATAGCGGTCATAGTACGGATGTAATAGCGAAGAAGAAAAATTACGAATTAGGCCGAGCTCGTGAATAGAGCCCTAATTTATCTTGTATATTGATAGAAAGACAACAGCTAAGGTGGTATGAATATATATATAATAGAATGAATATATATATGGAGAGAATACGCATACTCGCAGCGATGATAAGGGCTATAATACAAGAGAGCATATATAGCAAAGGATCGTAATACCAGATATGAATAAATCTAATGCAATAGGTGATATGTAAATATGCATTAATCATGCTTAGTTTTGTTCAATAATTGCTATAACAATATTCTCGTAGACAGAAATTCCGCAAATGAGGTGGTATATTTTGCTAATAAGACGATATAGAACTTTGAGCCCGAATCTCATAGCTTATGTAATATATATAATATATAATAATATAATATACTATATATAATATATAATTATATATATATATATATATTTAATATATATATTAAATATACTATATAATATAATAGTATATATATATACTTATATATATAATAATAATAATATATATATATAATAAATATATATAATATATAATATATAATATATAATATATCATAATTATTTTCTTTACTATTAAAATAAGATAATATATACTCTATGATACATTATAACCTTATAATATTATATATATATAATATTATTAAATACTATATATATATAATAATATATATATAAGTTAGTATAATATAAATATATATATTATATATAATATATATATAAATATTATATATATATATATATTATATATAATAATATTAATATATATATATAATAGTATATATAAAATATATATATATTATATATAATAAATAAAATATATATTATATACATTATATGATAATTTATGTATATAAATATATATATAAGAATGTTTATTTGTATTATATTAGCTATGTTTGTATATATATATTATATATATAATAATACTATATAATATATATATAATATATTAATATAATAATTATATAATATAAATATATATATATATATATAATATATATATACATATATATTAATATATTATTATATCTATATTTGTTATATATGTATATAAACTATATATATATATATATAATATATATATTATAAAATATATATAAATTATTATTGATAATTAAAAAAAACATATTTTAAACGATATATTAACTCCCACTATTTAGTATAGCACATGTTAGGAGTGTTAGAGTACACACCTGATATCACAACTCGAGGGTCTCATGTTCACCCATATTCGTCATCTCCATACATATCATTCTATTTACACTGTAAATGCAGAACTCTAATTTTATACAAACACTAATATAAACATCTATACATAAACAGCACTTATCCTATTTATAAAATATAAATTTAAAATATATGACATTGACAGACTAGCTTAAAAGATATCAAATATTACGTTCTCAAAAAATGAGCCTATCAATCCGTCCCTCTTCTAATCTCACTAGTAGAAATTACGAATCCTATGTCGTGTTTTAGGTACGCTGAGTACTCACTGAAATGACTGTTCATTCTGATAGCTATATAGGTTACTAACTACTATCCATCCATTAATTTCTATGCTAACCTCGCGGAACCCTCATTTCTAAATTCAACTTAAATAATATATTATATGAGTATCACACTTATCCCCTTTTAACTACTATATCTCTTATTACTCTGCCTGGTATATTCCCTTGTATTTATATTCGACCATAAAAAACACCTTACACTCTTACATGTCATCTATCTCACAGTTTTATGGTTTTCTATTATTTTTCTTTTGTAGCCTATAATATGTTCATTATCGTATTTTCTGAATTTGTAATTATTATATATTTAATTTTACAAATATTTTAACTCAAGCTGTCAATATATCATATAATTACTAATATATGATCAGTCTATCACTTATAGATCCCTAACTCAATATATTAAACTGATTTCTTAAATTCATTCAACTAAAACTTAAACTTCAAATTAAGCTATTATCTCATCTCTCCTTTATTCTTTAGGTATATATCATATCTATAGTACATTTTAACTCGCACCGTCAATGCTTTTCCATCTAAATTTTTAAGTACATTTATGATTAGTGTTAGATATTTTTACTTAATACACATCTACTATTACCACAGAAATAACTACCAAGCATATAGTAGCGAGCCTACTCGTTACTACTAATCGTATGAGATAAAATAAGTAAAATTCTATAACCTTATTCTAACTTTTACTAATTACCTCTATAATACTTTATAAATATCATTCATTTAATCACTCTATGAATAACCTGCATAACCTTATATACTATTCTCCTCTTCATATCTCGACTAAAGTCTTCCGCATGATAAAGACCATCTAACCACTGTCAATGAACTTTTTCACTTCGAGTAAGCCTACAAAACTATGGTCTATAGACTTGACGTAAGTACTTCTTTAAGATTCATCACATCATATAGCAATAATGACTAATTGACTTGTATGAGATATATCTTCGTGAAGTATATGTGCGAGCTAATAATAACCAGCTATAATTCTCTCTTCATGAGAACTACGTACAATATCCTATATTAATAATATATCAATATTCCCTTCAAATCTAAAATATTAGTAACAATAACTTTATTCAAAACTGTTCTTCTCTATATAATATACTCTCACCCTAGCGACTTTATCATATAGCTTTAGAAATTACCGTCTATATTCAATACTCCAGAGTACACATAAATTTATATAACTACATTAAGGTATAACATTCAGCGCAAAATATTCGTTCACTCCCGTTGATATAATAATCTATATTAATATAAATAAATACCAAAAAACATTTATCTATTATTTCCTCTTTCTCAAGTTATATCTATTTTGCATTTGCATAATTTCAACTCATATATTCATACTCTTATCTAGTATATATAAGATCTTCAAACATAATATATATACATATAACGATAAAAATCATGAGTTTGAACACGGTAACCGTAAGTCCCATTTTAGTCCAGTATTCCATATATATATTCAATCCACGAAAAATAGCGCGAGCAGCAACCACTTTACTTTATATTAAAATCGTCAATTCCGTGATAGACATCCGCTACTTTATATATCTATGAACAGTATACCATATCAGTCACATATCTTTCAAATACGTATATATAATGTATGATATAAGGCCGTGCGACATGCTTTTCCACACATATTACTGCTACCCCAGACTTATAACCACTACTAGCTTAAATTCTATACATGAATCCATCGGTAAATCAGGACACTACTCCCTTTTATATTTATTCCAAACTACTATTGACTTCTCACACCTTTAAAAGCGTGTTACCTATTGATCTATAGACATGATTGCACTATGAAATTTGAATAACTCTAGCTATGAAGAAGTTAATCACCTATACTTATGAATGAATTATGGTATGTATCCAGCCTTGTACCTACAACTATAGTTATATATATATATATATATAATATATATATATATATATAAATATATATAACTTATATATACTATATATATATATATATATATATAAAATATACTATATAAATATATAATTAATTAATATGATACTATTATAATAAATATATTAATATAAAATAATATAGATACTATATATAATATAATAATAATATATATATTATATTAATAATATATAATATATATAATTATTAATTATATTATATATATATAATAATATTACTATATATATATATAATATATATAATATATAATATTATATAATATAAATATTTATATATATATATATATATATAATTTATATAATCATAATATATACTATATAATTTCTTTCTTTCTTATCTCTTATCTTCCTTTTATATTACCTAAAAATGTAGGATTATAATACATAAGGACTAGTAGTAACTGCTAAGCATCGAAAATAGAATATATATTATATAACAGTAGAAGAGATAGACTAAGTATACCAGAAAATATAGAATGCCCAGCTCTTCCAAACTGTTCATATTACCTCATTCTTTTTCATCATATACGTAGCTATCTTATAATTAGCTATTTCCTTTTTCCTCCTTATATATTTCCAAGCATCTTTTTTTTATAAAACCTTCTACAAATTATATA
>JABUQX010065645.1:40000-44881 GCA_015478945.1 Trachelipus rathkii | reverse complement strand
GTGTATCTGCTGTATAAATAATAAATCAATGTCATTTCCTTGAACGACGAAACCATACCTCAACATCCGTTTTCATAAAGTGTTCCGATCGTGAATAAACGTCCCATTCGCCGCCTTATTTAATCCAAAAACAAAATGTCATATCCTCTGTTTTTGATTTGCCTACGAAAGATATAACACACCAGCACACACACACACACACACATTATATATAATATAATAATATATATATATACTATATATATATATATATATGATATATATAATATATATATATATATATATAAAATAATATATATATATATATATATATACATATACTATATATAATATTAATTTTGTTCAGTTGCTGCTATTGTATCAAAGAACTTATTTTATTCTATTATATTATTATTATTATTTTGATTATTATTTATTATTATTATTATCTTGTTATTTACCAAAATTATTAAATTCAATGATTAACATGGAGAAGTCTTATATTTAATTTAAAATTATAAATAAAAAAATATAACAATTTGAAATTAAAATATTAGTATGATTAGTTTTTTCTTGTGTTTATTTCCTTCTACTTTTAATTACGTGATATTATTTTTGAAGTATTTAGTTATTAGCAGGCTAATTACTTTGGGCCCTTGGTATGCCAAATATTTTGCACATCATGTCACAGTTAGTCTAGCTCCTAACAACCTCTGCAGTTAGTCTAGCTCCTAACAACCTCTGCAGTTAGTCTAGCTCCTAACAACCTCTGCAGTTAGTCTAGCTCCTAACAACCTCTGCAGTTAGTCTAGCTCCTAACAACCTCTGCAGTTAGTCTAGCTCCTAACAACCTCTGCAGTTAGTCTAGCTCCTAACAACCTCTGCAGTTAGTCTAGCTCCTAACAACCTCTGCAGTTAGTCTAGCTCCTAACAACCTCTGCAGTTAGTCTAGCTCCTAACAACCTCTGCAGTTAGTCTAGCTCCTAACAACCTCTGCAGTTAGTCTAGCTCCTAACAACCTCTGCAGTTAGTCTAGCTCCTAACAACCTCTGCAGTTAGTCTAGCTCCTAACAACCTCTGCAGTTAGTCTAGCTCCTAACAACCTCTGCAGTTAGTCTAGCTCCTAACAACCTCTGCAGTTAGTCTAGCTCCTAACAACCTCTGCAGTTAGTCTAGCTCCTAACAACCTCTGCAGTTAGTCTAGCTCCTAACAACCTCTGCAGTTAGTCTAGCTCCTAACAACCTCTGCAGTTAGTTCAGCTCCTAACAAAAACTCTGAATCTCATTGAGGACTAATCTAACTATTCTTGAATCTAGATACTTTCTTCTAACTCTACTAAGTTGTTAGTTTAAACTAATAACCTCTCTCTTGTTTTGTGAAGAACTTCCCTTTCTAGATTTCTTTAGATTCTTTCCTTAATTATCTCGAGTTGCTAGGCTAGCTTTAATAATTCTAGAGTTTCTTGAAATAAAAATCCCAAACTTCTAAACCTACCATATATATACCTCAGTTCCTTAATTACTCCGCGAAAATGTTAGTTCGAGCTCCTAACATTCTTATTGTTTTGGACGAAGCCCAAGTTTGTAGAATCCTAGAATCTAGAGCTGTCCCTTCCTTCCTATTACAGGCTCAAGAATTTTTTCTTGAAGCTCTCTAACGTCTAATAAGATAATTTCTCCTAACAAGTAACCTTAACAGTTAGTCTAGCCCGAAAAATCTCTGATTATCAATAAGGGTTGAACCAAAAATTTTGAAAAAAAAAAATAACAAAAAAATTTAAAAACCGGGAAAAAAAATAAAAACAAAAAAAAAAAGATAAACAAAAAACAATAAAAAAAATAAGTAAATAATAAAAATGATTAAATAAAAAAAATGATAAAAATAAAATTATAATAATAAAACACACAACCACAACACAACCCAACAAAGACAAACACAAGCACAACACCACACCCAACCAAAATATAATAAAAAGATTAGGAATTTCAGAAAAAAAGATAATAAAAAAAAAAAGAAAAACAAAACAAAAACATATTATAAAACAAATAAATATGTTTAAAAAAATAAATAATTCCATCTTCTAATAATGTTAACCTTTTTATTGTGTTGAAGGGACTCGCCTTTATTAGATTAATTCTATTGTTTGCTATTGTGTTAACGTCTATTTATATCTACTACTACTACTACTAACTACTACTACTACTACTACTACTACTACTACTACTATAGTTCTTTGTTCGGTTCCTATAGAGATGAACTCTTTAGAGATGTCCTCCTCCTCCTCCTCCTCCTCCTCCTTCCTTCCTCCTCCTCCATTAAGAGCAAAAGTCTGTTAGATGTAAACTTTTAAAATGAAAAATATACTTGCTAAAATAAATATTGGTAAAATTTACACAAATTTGGGTAAGTCTAATAAGATAGATTGAATCTTAATATGGATCGGAGAAAAAAGTACACAAAGAATTTCAAAATTTAGAAAAAGAAAATTATTAACGTTCAATTGATTTATTTTAAATTTTTTTTTTTAGTATTTTTATAAAGATTTTATACTGTACTTCAAACTTTTCTGTATCTTACCCAGACTTACTTAAAATTTTAATTGTTTACCGGGATTGAATCCTTAAGAAAGTATTAAAATTTGTATTTTTCAATTAAAACTTATTAGTTTTTTATGAAGCCAATGATTAATATAACTATTTCCTCAATGTAATCGTTTATTACAACTATGGGAGGAAAAGGGCTGAAAATAATTCCTTTATAATTAATTTCAACCTCTTTCGAATATTTGACCCTCATATAGGGTATAGGGTATAATTTTCTTCGTGCAATATATATATACAACTTCTTTAATTTATTTTTTTTTTTGGGGGGGGGAAGGTGTCAGTACCCCAAAATTGTCCCCCGCCCTATATTTAAATACACATTGTAAAACCTTATTTAATAAGAATGGTTAACATGTTAAAAAGAAAATTTAAAATAGTATTTGAAAGTTTTCTTTTTAAAAGTAAAGTATAATCATGGTTTATATATATATAGTATATATATATATATATATATATATATAATATATATATATATATATATATATTATATAATATATATATATATATATATATATATAATAATTATATATATATATATATAATATATTATTTATGTCACTTATATTATATAGTAAATTTACTATTATATATTATTATTTATTATTTATTCTATGGCATAATTATTAAAAATTATCGAGTTTATTTTCTATCATATTTTTTATCAATTTTTTTTTTTTTTTTTTTTTTTTTTTTTTATATTACTATTTTATTATTATTTTGATGGCGTCGTTATTATTATTATTATATGTATTATTATTATTATTATATTATTATTATTATATTATTATTATTATTATTATTATTATTATTATTATTATTATTTTGTATACTATATTTTGTTGACGTCGTTTTTAAGTTTCTTTGACTTCTTTTTCCGTCAAGGTTTTTTTTTCCACTTATTTTATTATAAAGAATATTTAACTTTTTTTTTTTTTGAGCCTTTTTAAACAAATTAAACTTTAAAGTTTTTTTAAATCTTTAAAATGAAGTTTCGTCAATATGAAACAAAAGTTTTAATCTTCACGAAATTGAGAGAGTAGAAAAGGGGATAGAGTGAGAGTGTGTGTGTGTGCGTGCATGGTGTGGATGTGTGTGTATGAGAGAGAGAGAGAGATAGAGAGAGAGAGAGAAGAGAGAGAGAGAGAGAGAGAGAGAGAGAGAGAGTTTTCTTCTCAAATGAAGAGGAAATTCAGCCACCAAATTTTCATCAGGAAATTTATAGTCAATTTTTTGCTTGTATATTTTAGTCTCGAGCCAGCAAAGGTTTCCTTCTTGATTACGAAAAAAATTAATTGAGACACCTCTTTGATAGGATTCTCTCTCTCTCTCTCTCTCTCTCTCTCTCTCTCTCTCTCTCTCTCTCTCTCTCTCTCTCTCTCTCTCTCTTTAGTTTATTATTTTTTCTTGATTTTTCCTTATTCTTTCAATCAATACATCTATGTATGTATGTATGTTTGTATGTTTGTATCTATATCTGTTTCTATCTATCTATCTATCTATCTATCTATCTATCTATCTATCTATCTATCTATCTTTGATTCCTTTTTATAAATTTATATTTTAATCGTTAAAATAATTGAATGAAGTTAAAAAAAATGGCAAACTTTGTTACAACAGAATCAGACACATTGTTATAAATCATTTTAACACGTGTTTATAATTTCCGGGCCAAATGTCTCCAACTGTTTTATAATTATTAACTACACAATGTTTATTTTTGTATTGTAATACACTCGAGCATTTTATTTTTAAGTGTTTATTTTTGTATTGTAATACTCTTAGACACTTTTAATGTATAAATTAAGTTTTTATTATTTTCTTGTCATTAAAATTGCTAATTAACAAAAGAAATAGGGTTCATTTTAGGGTTGGTCGATGCACCAGTATGATGCTGTGTTATGAGGTACATAATTTTAGAGTCTTGGTGAGGTGCGGTGCGGTGCGGTGCGGGAAATGAGGTGCTCGGAGAATCCTATTTTAATTTCATTTTTAGGAATAAATTTAATCATTACTAAATATTAATGTTTAACATTTGGATCCGTAATTGTTGTGTTAAGTAGTTCAAATGCTGTCAAATCGGTATCGGAGCCCTTAAATCGGTAAATTACTGTCGAATCGGTATCGGAGCCCTAAAATCGGTAAATTGCTGTCGAATCGGTATTGGTGCCCCTAAATCGGCAAATTGCTGTCGAATCGGTATCGTGCCCAAAAATTCGGCAAATGCGTGCGAATCGATACGATCGAATCGGTATCGGTGCCCAAAAACCGGTAAATTTTGGTAGATCCGAACCGTTATCC
>JABUQX010065645.1:27500-35000 GCA_015478945.1 Trachelipus rathkii | reverse complement strand
AAATAAATAAATTTCAAAAAAAAAAAAAAAAAAAAAAAAAAAAAAAAAAAAAAAAAAAAAGAAAAAAAAAAGAAAAAAAAAAGAGAAAGGACTCATTTATGATAATGATTACCACGTTTCCAAGAATTTCAAAATCTTTTTTTTACCTTACAACAACATAGAAAAATCAAATATCATATTTTCCATCAATAATTAGTCATCCAAAAATAACTATTATCATATTGAATAATTACGATCTTATTAAAAGTTAAAACTTTTCTTCGGTGAGCGGTATGTTTGCATGAAACTATGTATTCTATTTTATTGCCTTTTCAAAATTTAAAAGTTCGGGAAAGAGACCTTTATGGTACAACTCCACGAACGAATAGAAAACGGAATTGGAATGGCCTACAATTGTTTCTAAAAATATATTGACTTTATATAGAGGAAAATAAACATTTTTAATATCATTTCGTAAATCAATTACATATAAAAAGATATTCTATATTTTAGAGAAAATTATATATATTATTTTTATATCAAAGATGATTAAAATTTTATTAAAGAAACCCATGTCAAAGCAACCGAGCTCTTAACGAGACTTGCTACAATTATACTCGATGTACATGTAACCGCTAGCTGCGCGCCATTAGCGTAAAAACAAAATGCAAATCCTGAAATTGTATAGCGAAAGGCTCCTCTTAAAATTTATGAATGTATAATTCAGATTATGCCGCATGATAATATTAAGACTCATTTTCTTTTCTTTTTTCAAACATCTTACTCTCGTAGCCCAAAAATCTTTCTTTTAATGTTAAGATGATCAGAAAAATATTAAAAGTAGAAATATCCACAAAAAGAAAAGAATGCACCTCAGAAGGCAAAACTCTCTCTATTTACAAGGACAATCGTTCCTTTAAAAGCAAACCAAAAACCACGCTTTCTCATACGAACACTGTGATTGGTCCTCCCATCAGCGAACTGACCAATCAGAGCAAAGCTTCCAAACGACCTTCGACTGGAGCAACCAAAATCTCTCCTCGCCTGTCAGCATATCGGCCAGCAACAACAGCTTAACAGTAGTTCTCGCACTCCAACATACAAATATGGTCCTCCCATAAGCCAACAGACCAATCAGAGCAAAGCTTCCAAACAACCTCCCAAATAGAATTGATAATAAAACATAGGAGAAAGCAGAAATGGAATATCATTTTGAACTCTACCATTCAAAGGGAAGATTCGCAGGTGTGAAATGAGTGGATCTTAACTGCATTTGAAAACGCAAGGTTAATAAGAAACCCCTCTTACCGGCAAGGTTCCATTGCAAGCAATCAAACGGTGGAGACATTAGTTTCACCTCTGAGAATGTGACATTGAAAGTGAGTTCGAGACGAGAACCGATAGGAACGACAAGAAAAAAAGTTGGAAAATTGAAACAAAAATATAGAAGAAACAGGTATCCCGACGAAAATTACAATGTAATTGAAATGGTCGCTATACGCGCTCTTATTTTTTTATGAGGTTTTCTTTCTCTTTCTAAATTAGTGTTTCAAATCCTTTCCTTCTTCTTTCCTCCATTATGTTAATTATTAATCAGAAAGGTTGGGTATTGAAAAAAAAACTGTGAAACTATCACAAACACACGTATTTCCGAACAGTTATTTTTTTCCTGACTCCGAGGGCCACCAGTTCTAAGGTGAAATTACAATAGGGAATCTTTGTAAGACAAAAGCATGCATTGTCATTAGAAGGTGTGCAACTGTAAGAGGCTAATTTGCCCTTAAAAATCCCGGGTGAAGCCTCCATACTTGTATACCGTATCTATTATTTAAAATTCAAATCTTTCGCGCTTCTTTCTTTACAAAGAAAGAAGACGCCACAACAAAGGGCGAAGCTTGGCGGCAAGTGCCCAGCTGGCACGCCAGCAAGCTAACGCCAGATCAGTCCTTTGATAGCGCTCCCACGATGAGGAGTTGTCAAGTCCGACCTCCCCTTAACAGGTCATTTAGATTAGGAATTCTTGCCATTTTTATTTGTTAGTTTATGTGTGTGTTATCATAATTTCTAACGACATTTTGTGCATAGAATTACCTCATTTACTTAATTGATCAAATCCATGTCTGTCAATTGTCCGTATCACTATTGTCAAATAAAGCACTACGAGGAAAGTAATCTTAATTAACCCCCCCTGATTAATGACTGCAAGGTCATTAATCATTTTGATAATCTGAAGAAATTTTATATATATATATATATATATATATAATATATATATATATATATATATATATATATATATATATATAAATATATATATATATATATATATATATATATATATATATATATATATATATATATATATATATATATATATATATATATATATATATATATATATATATATATTGTCTCCAATTAATTTTATAAATAATAATAATAATATTTTTCAAAGTATAAATATAAATAAAAAAAGGAAAATACTGGAAATGAACCAATGCACCGACCGACCCAAAATAGAAATTAGGAAGAAGAGTAAAATCGGAACGCAGCAAGAAAAATCTGCTTAGCAAATCATATTACAAGGTGGGGCCATACTCAGGGCTTGCAAAGGTTAAAGAAACCCAATATTAAAATAAAATAGATAAGATAGGAGATACTGCAAGCAAATACAAGCTATTGCGGAAACTCAAAGAAACTACTGAAGCCACAAAAAACAAAAGAAAATAGGGGAAGAAACAGGATTGAACTTCAGGTAACTCATAGAAGATATTGAAGCTACAACTGACTTTGCCTAACCTTTAGGAAATGAGGTAAAGTACAAGATAGAACTTCAAGCAACATAGGGAAGCTATAGAAGAAGACATAGGAACACCTATTGACTCTCCAAAAGCAAAGAATTTATAGAAAAGAAAGTTAATTAAAGAAATCAAGCTATTGATGAGAGTAAGAAATCTTCAAGCAACCTTGCTAATAATAGAGCAAAAGCAGCCCTACAACCTGAGTTACATCTAAAGCCCGGTCCACACGAGCGGACTTGAGGAACGACTTGTCCGCGGACTTGTCCGTACGGACAAGTCCGCGAACAAGTCACGCGTCCACACGAGGAACGACTTGACGATCAACTTTTATAAAAGAAAACGAATTTTTAAAAGAAAATGAATTTATATGGAAAACTATTATTATATTTTCTTCACAATGGCTATTCATAAAAAAAATAATAAGGTCTATATTTCAATATATATATATATATATATATATATATATATATATATATATATATATATATATATATATATATATATATATATATACTATACTACTATCTAATATATATATATATATATATATATATATATATATATATATATATATATGTATATACTCTATTATATATATATGAAAAAATAGACAACGAGGCTTAAATTTTGTGTCAAGCTTAAATTTTATAACAGCGCAGGATTACAGATGCCAATTGTGCACAAAGTAGCGTGCAGCAACACTGACATTGAAAAACCAACGATGGCAATTCATAATATGTTAAAATAGTAATGTGTCATCGGTGGAAATGATCCTGCCAACACCTTCTCCTATAAAAACAGGGTTGGTCCTGCTCTCAGATAAAAAACTGGTTGTCAACTTTCCCACGCCAT
Organism: Trachelipus rathkii; assembly: GCA_015478945.1. Lineage (NCBI taxonomy): Eukaryota > Metazoa > Arthropoda > Malacostraca > Isopoda > Trachelipodidae > Trachelipus > Trachelipus rathkii. Next base: position 31,368 of record JABUQX010065645.1, on the reverse strand, counting down.
GCAAATTTAATTTTCTATATCACCACCATAGATAAATTAATAAATCAGTTTTTAAATAAAATTGATTTAATTTAGGTCTGAATTCGCTTCAGACATACACGCATATATATATATATATATATATATATATATATATATATATATATATATATATATATATATATATACTATATATATATATATATATATATATATATATATATATATATAACTCTATATATATATATATATATATATATATATATAATAATAATAATAATAATAATAATAATAATAATAATAATAATAATAATAATAATAATAATAATAATAATAATAATAATAATAATAAAATAATAATAATAATAATAATAATAATAATAATAATAATAATAATAATAATAATAATAATAATAATAATAATAATAATAATAATAATAATAATAATAATAATAATAATAATAATAATAATAATAATAATAATAATAATAATAATAATAATAATAATAATAATAATAATAATAATAATAAATAATATAATAATAATAATAATAATAATAATAATAATAATAATAATAATAATAATAATAATAATAATAATAATAATAATAATAATAATAATAATAATAATAATAATAATAATAATGTCTGAAGAAGATGAGTCATAAGTTGTACAACAAGTCCGTGTGCCTCGTCCACACACTCGGACTTGTCCGCGGACAAGTCAAAGACGAAGCTCCTCCGCATCAACTTTTAAAAGACGACGGACTTGTCCAATCGAAAACCACACTAGCGGACTTGAGGAACAACTTGTCCGCGGACTTGTCCGTACGGACAAGTCCGCGGACAAGTTCGCTCGTGTGGACCGGGCTTAAGCCACCTAAAATCCCATCTCTTCTGGAAAAAAATCCCCATTCATCAATAATTGAAGGTCAGTTTGAAGTTAAAATTGTTATAATAATAGCTGGTGTAAATGTGGAATGAATGTAAAAATAACAATTAGTTTTCAAAGTAAATAACTAAATTTTTAAAGACAATAAAAGAGCTTTGCCAAATAACTTTATTGAGTATTTTTATTTTATGTATAATTATATTATATTTGTATTTAGTATTTGTATTCTTATATTGGCCCTATATATATTTTGTTATATTTTTATAGAACCTGTTCAGACTACGGAATAAATTTGTTGTACTGAACTGAGTATATTTCATCCTGATGTGACTAAAGAACTAACAATAATAATTAATAATACTATTTAACAATAATATCAACAGAATCAAATTGGACTGACAAATTGTCAACAATGACATCTGTTTCTCTCGTTGTTTACTTCTAACTAAATTGCTGAAATTGCAAAAATAAAATTAAAGTGATTACCCATGAAGTATTAAAAATGAAATAATCATCCGAATTTGATGATTCAATATCATCATCAAAAGACCAGTCATTTCTTATTAAAGGTTTATTTCTTATTGGAAAAATAATATGATTAAGCTACTTTCTTATAATTAAAATATCTTTTTGATTGGGAAAAAAAAATTGACGTTCGTTGGGGTATTATTTTTCAGTGAGGAAATGTCATAATGTCCCAAACTTTTGTTATTGACGTTAGATTTATTTTGGGGTATGTATAATTGTGCGTACAAGGAAAATATTAACTACAATGTCTTATAAAATCAAAAATTTCACCAACAATGAACAATACGGAGATGTTTAAAACTGTTTATATCTCACGTACAAGATTTGTTCATATTTATTTGTCATGAACATCTTTCTCGTTGTGCAAAAATGATAAAAATAGAGAAATTTGTTGACTGAACTTGTGAACCCAAACATTATTTATAACAGAAAAAATGTATAAAATTATATAAAAGACAAAACGTTTAAGCAAACTTTGAACCTTTTACGACTTTCTACTTAGAATGTTCCAATATTTTTTTTAGCCACCACTCCCAACTTATATATATATATATATATATATATATATATATATATATAATACTGCTATATATATATATATATATATATATATAACATATATATATATATATATATATATATATATATATACTATATATATATATATATATATATATATATATATAGGGTGTGTGTGGTGGGGGTTATCTAGGCCCTCACAGGGAAGACAGGGAAGCAATTGAAACAATTATTAGTTTCTCATTTATTAAACAGTTGCATGAAATTTTATCTTGGCATTTGATTTATTAAGGCTTTATGTAATATTAAAGAAATAATAGTATTTAGATCTTATAAATAATATTTTCACAATAGAATGAATATGTTGAGTAAAATACCAACTCTGCTAAGAGCGGCTTTTTTTAACACATGCACTTCTTTTATCGTGTGATGCTCTCCTGGGTTCAACCTTCAAAAGGTTTAACACAGGCATCCTAGCCCTTTCACCTAACCTATCATTGGCTCTTTTAAATTCAAACCAACGAAGAGGTGCCAGTCTTACTTACAGGAAATTAATATTTACATAACAAAGGAATTTTTCTTTTGAGCATTATCAAATGCACATGAATAACTGTTAGATGTTCAAGTTTTATATAAGTAAAGGGAGCAGTTCTTTATATATATATATATATATATATATATATATATATATATATATATATATTAATTATATATATATATATATATATATATATATATATATATATATATATATATATATATATATATATATATATATATATATATATATATTTTTCTATATATATATATATATATTTATTTATATATATAACATATATATATATATATATATATATATATATATATATATATATATATATAATTACATCAATAAAAGATAATAAAATAATCTAAAATTTCGAAATAAAAGAAGATACTATTTTATTTATAAAAAATTCTTCTTGATTTCTTAACAGTAAAGTGATTTAATAATTTCCTCCGTTAATATTGTGTAGTTATGATGAACATTCAGTAAAAGCCAGTTCTACTGGTCTTTATTCTTCTGTAGATTTAATTGAGAATAGTAATGTTTTCAGTCCTTTCAGAGTAGGGAAATATCATTTTGGAGTGCAAGTTGTGGGTGAGATAAATGCTAAAATCTTTAGCAACTCAAATGTTGCTGTAAAGATCAAATTTATTTACAAAATTCGTAAAATATTTTAGTAGATATTGATGGAATAACTTTGAAACGATTGGTAGTATGAATCTATGGCTCATGAACTTGCTATGTAACTACTATTGAAAAATCATTATGAATTGAAATTGAAACTCCCTCATGTGTTTTCTATTACATTGATTCTAACATGCGGCATTTTCATTAACAGAGAAGCAGATTTTCTTCTGTTGCAGTTTCCAAAATGTTTGATGAAAATTTTTCATAGATATTTGTGACAAAATCTTTCAAAACAATCATGACGTTTTAAATATGATTAAGAGAGGTTGCTGTCATTAAAGATGGAGACTGCAATATAGTACATATTGGAAGAGTGAAGGAGAAATAAAGTTGAAGCCGTAATTAAATTTGTAACCAATTTGTTCTTGATTATACTAACCTAACCTAACCTAACCTAACCTAACCTAAGATTTCAATAGATTTGAGCTTTTTGAAGAAAGTTCAATACCTTGATCCATTTCAAGCTCCTATAATGCTTCAACAACTGCTTTAAAAACTTCTCTAAAACCTAACGATCCATCGGAACCTTTTCCATCCACCTTGCTCGTACAATCGTGATGGTTTTGTTTATTTCCCCTCTTGGAAAATCTTTTCTATTTTATCAAAAAAGTTGTCCATATTGGTGACCTAAAATCGTATGCCCAGTTGATTTCATCGTGCCAAAAAAAAAGAGTTTTAATGCTGTCCACGTTCGTGACCTAAAATGGTATGCCCAG